>DWPV01004049.1:0-14155 GCA_018251915.1 Urbanus proteus proteus
GACGACCCGGATGGCGCAATGGTTAACACGCCGGACCGCTAATCCGAGGGTCCTGGGTTCGATTCCCAGCAAGGCGGGAATTTGAATGATGAATTTAAATTTCCGTTCTTGGTCTAGGTGTGTGTCCTTGTCTTGTGTGTTGTCCATGGCACTCACGACACAGGAGAAAATCCTACTATGGGGCTATGAGTGTGAAGCGTTATTTATTATTTATTTATTATTTATTGATGGCTTTTTTATATCTAAAGTTAGCAATAATACTGACGGGCCTCCTGATAAATAAACGCACTGTGGCTAACATAGTTTCTTAACTTGTAGCATACTACTATCTCTATAAAATGTAGTCTATGAGCTTCATACTGAGATACGATATATTACTATAGTAGACAAAGCTGGACTCAAAGAAATACACAATACTTTATTGGTACATAGGTATATGCATCTAAAGAAAGCTATCCGCTTTGAAGGATAATTCGTTCGTACGACATCGTTCGTGTCGAGAAGTGTGACGAGGTCTTTAAGCAATGAAATTCTATTGAAATTACTTCAAGAATTGTATTCTTTCAAGCTAGTATTATTGTCATTCATTGGATAAGACTGACTGATTGACACCCATTGATCCATAAATCGATGGGATGATAAAACACTAGATCTATTAGTTTTTAAACATTGTGAAATATTAACAGATCGTTTAAATATAGTAATAAATATACTTTACTAAATAAAACACATTTACATTTTGTAACTGCTAAAACATGTGGTTTTCGATTAAAATATATAACATTTCCTGATCTAATACAAGTAAATCCAGTTATCAAAGGCAGACAGAGTTTTGTAAATTATATGTAAATTATATCTTTTTTAAATTTTACATGGACTATGTCATTATTTGAATATGATATTTTGATGAATATTAATCAAAAAGGTTATGCAACTAGAAAATTTTTGGACACGAAAAATTGTAGCTAACCACCCATTGTAGGTATCTAATAATTCTCCTCAACGCAATGGACAGTGGAAAGCAAATGAAGCAATGAAACTGGTCAGAGCATACGAAATCTACCAGTCGTTTGAAAATTCGATCAATCAACTTGGTGGTATGGTGTTGGAGTCGCAATCACGTTTTTCTATTAGAAGTTAGTTGAATTATTAGTATTTAAATATCACTTCCATGAATACACACATGTACCACATAAGAAGTTCAAATAAAAAGTTAGATATGTAATCTAAAAATCGTCACGTCATGGTGGACTATGATGGAGTAACCTAAACTCTTGTCACTGGCAGGACCAACATAATAATTATATATTAATGATAAATGTATAGTATCTAAGTATGATTTCCATTCAATACATCGGAATTCGCAGCAACAATGAGTTAAGCGCTCGTAAATTCCGCTTATTTTTCATTCGGGACAGGTAATTTTAATGCATATTTAATGGACAATTCTTGGCTTCAAATTCACTAAGATAAGGTACGGCTATAATGCATGCTTGCCCCTGTATTATTTATCGTGTGATTTTTGGCAACGACTGCAGTACTTGGCTTGGCTAGATGTGTGCAATGTGCAATCTTCATAATGCATGCACTTTTCCAGGGCATCGCTCGCGGCCGCTTTTCCGATGTATCCAATGAGACGTACGGGCTTATGTGATTATGTATTTGTATTGTATGTATTGTTTTGTGGATTGGTGTTTTTGGGTTGTATTATTATTGTAATTGTGTGTACTGTACGTGTGTGTGTGTACATGTTACTCACTACATGTACAAAATATATTTATAATTATGGAGATCAATGACACTAAAAGTTACCTATTTCTTATTTTTTTCAAATAGTGTTAGAAAACGTCTTACTAACGATTTTGTTTCACTTATTACTATCATTAATGTAACTTTTTATTTTTTATTTTTATAGGATCTTCTTTACAAAATACGATCAAGGCATTGACACAAGACAGATCCAACTGAGCCCTAGACGATGAGTGCATCAACTTTAAACAAAGATGCAATGCTATGTACCTACTCTTATTTCTTGAAGATGTTTTGTAAGATTAGTATTATAAGAAGCATGCTATGTATTTACAAGTATAATATAAATTTTCAAATGTGTTCACAAAGGAGAACAAAAATACTATAACAATAAAGCATGACATATTCAAAGTGTTAATTAGTTGTAAAATATTTTTGCCGTCTGACCCTCAATAAAAACTTACAAGCAACAATTAAAGAATAAATTAGCTTAAAATTACCTTATCACGTACGCTCTACTATTAAAAGGTGTTAATACACTTAAAATACTCAAAAATGTACTAATGAATACGACCGATGTCAAAGTTTGCGACGTTAACCCCGGTCCAGTATTAACGGTACTCTAAATGTATGGTAACATTTATATTTACTAGTTAAAACTTACGGTAATGCAGGCTTTCACTCCAAATATAACAGCATACATACCTGTGAACAAAATAAGTCATATTAATTAAGTCGAAAATCTCATGTGTAAAAATTGCGTAAATCATTTACTGGAGTGATATGTGGCTCACGTCATGAATAATTCTGTCCCGCGCATGTCCGGTAAAGACGCTTAATTGAGAGAACATTAAGATATTATGTTTGTCGAATATCGAAGTGTGTGAACTTTTTATACAATTTTATAAACCAGTTTCGACACCGACAATTTCGGATTTATGACGTGTTACACTTATTGCTACATGAAACATTATGTCGCCTTATCTTCAAAATAAATCGCGTTAACGCTAAAATATCTAGCCGGTTCGAACTGTCTGAGTAATGCACATAAAACAAATTTTGATGACCATAATTTACTGTCAGCGAAACAACGTTGATACATGTTTGGAGCGAAATATGTCCTTACGAAAAGATCGCAGCTTTTAAGAGTTGCGTCGTTGTGATTTTTTTGTGTAAGAATTTTGCGCCAATCACAACAAAGGAGTGACAGGTTAAATTTATTTTTGATTTATGCACGTAACCCGAAATACCGATCGCACTAAGCACCGCCTACGCTCGGGTCACAAATAAATCATACGCGACAACTCAAAAATGCCAACTTGTTCGCCCGCGGCCAGTACAGCACGCACGATGGAAGGACAAGAAAAACAAACGTAAAAAATAAATTACTTTTGTATACCTCCTTTCTTTTCCGTTGTTGGACGCCGAGCAACTCATAAATCACAGAAAGATAAGCATAAAAAGATTGTATGAGGTGGGTACACGGTAGAACTAAACTTTTCGTATTTTGTTATCTTACGTCAAGCAGAGTCCCGATATAAAAAATGTTAGTCTTCCACACCTTTCTTCGAAGTAGAGAAGGATGTTAGAAGTCATGTAGAGTGCACATGCCTACTCATTAGATAGGTTACTAGCTACGCGCTGTTTGGGCATTTTTATACTAACCAGATATTTATTAGCTCCCATGGTCCTATGTATTTATGTAATAGGTTTAAATATATATCTATAGACATATAAAAACTACAATAAATATAAACAAAATATTTTTGTACCAAAAATATATTTATTTATATTGTGGTTCATTGAACTTGTCATTTATTTGTCGCACCTACTTATTATAATCATCAGAAAGTATATTATCAAATAAAAATTGCCTGTGGCATGAAAATGTAGTATACAACATTCTAGAAGCTTGTTATAAATTTTATTTAAGTGCTTACAATACGCAAAGAAAGCTTACTCTTGTACTTAGTCAAATATTGAATTCAGTGTACCCAAGCAAAAACGTGCCTTAAGCTTTAACACTGTAGTGAAAATATTTCCCATTCCTTGTATTTACTGCTCCTCGTAGTAAATACTGTGTTATAAAAATCTTAAATCACCCGGGGTGACCTGTGCGTTTAACAAATTGCTGCCGTGTACCACGCTACCACATGAGGGGCCATTTGTCAAGGCGACTATACACGGGCGCCTACTGAGCAATTAGATTTGTTAGCTTGTACCCGAGCAGTTTCATCACGCCCCCGCTCAACAACAGATGCTTGGACTAATAACCTCTCGAAGTTTCCCCTTCGGCCCCTCGTCCCGACCCCCTCCGAGCCCCTCGGCTCCCCCAGCCTCCCTCGAGCAACCCAACTAAGATAGATTGCGCCACCATTCTTGCAATTTTCCTGTCGTATCTTGCCTCGTAAATTCCTAGTGATATATTGGTTCGGATCTCTCGCGATGCGACCAGGAGCATACTCGAAATATGATAAGAGTTATTTATTATTGTTCTTATTGGTTTTCTAAGGGGCGGTATGTAAAGGCGGTCCGTTATGGGGTGCTACATGAGGCATTGATCGCCGAAGAAATATCTATTTTCTTTCAATATCCTGTTTTATGTAGGGCCTACTGAACGCCTCGCTTGTCGATTCACAGGCGCTGGTACCAAAAATCTGATTTATTTAAATACGTACAAGCGAAACAAAACGAACAAAATACTAACAACCGTGCAGAATTACGCAGAAAAGCCAGACATTTTCTGAACGCCGCAACTCTTCTGAAACGAAATAACGGAATCTTCATTAATTTTGCGCCGAATTAAAAACACCCGAGACCTCTCTCTGCAGCAGGCGCTCCCATTTAAATATTCTATCATTATTAAATTATCATAATGTTGAAATAAATGTCATTTTTACGTTAAAAAGAACATGATGATCACTTAATATGAAGTAATGAAAAATTCTTGGCATTAGTGCAAAACCTATCGTAGTGACGATGTTTCTGTTCTGCTGAAGTGAAATTTAATTTATTGAGAAGTCATAGTAATTTATTATGAATCCGATAAATCAGTGAGTTTTATTTAATTCATCCGACTGTATCTTCAATATACCTATTTTTTAGCAATTGTAAGTAGCATACTGTTGTAGGGTGACCTCAGGAGCGGCAATTCATCTGTGATCGGTTTCAGGCAGTTGGCCCCAGTTCTTATTGAGTCAGTTACGTATTGAGTGACATCATTTGTACGATTAGGTAAATGTATGTATGATGATTACTTAGTTTCAAGATCAGTAGATAGGTACACTAATGTTCACGTCTAAAAGTGAGTCATCGAAAGATTTGAAGATATCTCTCTTTAGATAGGAGTGCGGGAGTTAAATCCTCGATTTGATTACCTAATTTTTCGATCTTCTGTTAAAATTTAAATTAATTGTATCATAGGCAAAAGAAAACATTGCAAGAAACTTTAAATTTAACAAAATTCTCTTAAAAGAGTGTGATGTCTATCTTTGCAAAATCAGCGTAGTGTACCATAGTTCAAATCCTTCTTATCCTGGAAGAAGCCAAGCCCAGCAGTTGGACAAGTTGTTGATTTATTTATTTATTTAATTATACCAACTAAGTTGGCCTCAAAACGGATTATCGATGTCTTCTTACAATCTGTGCGGTCTTCGCTACAGTTATCATAAAGTAGGTAACCTTAAATAATAAACCTAGTCTAGGAGCTTGCAAAAATACGTGAATACCTAATCTATTTATACAAAGTGTTCACGTTTCCTCGTAACTCAGTGCTTGTCGAAGGCACAAACAAACGGAAGCGCGCCGAGTGTCGGCACCGGAACTGTTATTGCCGGAACGACTACTACTTCCGGTCGTAGAGACTTCAAGTCTACTCCACTGATATTGGGAACTATATATCTATAGTCTGCGATACCTCCTGAATTAATAACCTATTTATATAAGTTGTTGTTAAAATATTTTAATGGTAAGATTCAGGAAAATTGTAAAAAAATATGTATGACATTTAATTTATGTTATTTACACATAGTCGTATAATATGTATTCGTAAACATAAAAAAGAATAACTGTCAAAAATTATAGAATAGAGGCTAACTTACACAAATATGCAATTTAACTGTGACATTAATTTTCAATATAATTTTATGCTCTATATATCAATAAATATGTTAAAATAGTCTTTTAAAATTAAAATTTGGTTAATAATATCGTTAATACGTACGTAAATAATTTAACAGATAAGTTGATGCCTAAAAGTTAGGACTTATCTTAACTTTTAAGATCTCCATACCTTAGTACGATCTCAGTTATTTATTTCAACGCGTACTGTTTGTTCTCAATACACTCTGTTAGGCATCAGAAAGTCCCGTCCATCTTAATCTTAGTTTAAGGATTCCTCTCACACACAGCGTAACCGATGCTGCCCACGTCTTTACACGTCACGACCTATTTCATTTTCTAATAGGTTGGACTTCCCCAGTTTCTCTCGCACTTTCGCTGTTCATCTAGTGCATTGTCGCCTTGCTTGTGTAATGTCGACTGATTCCGTTATAGGACTTTGAATATCTTGGCAAGTATCAGTAGGTAGGTACTTTTGAGTCAACATACTTTTAACCTTCAATTATCTTGCATCTAAAAGTATCAAGTATAGTTTTTAGATCGGTGTATTTATGCTTAACAAAAACTTTAAGAATTGATAAGTTAAACTTCAAAATACGTAGGTACTGACAGCGTCGAAGAAAAAAATACCAGATTACAATTCAAATAAGTGCATTTACTTCTCTTTTGTGTAATTAATTATCTTTGAGATAAAATAACCATGTTTCGTATTTTCGTGTATTCCGGCGTTGTAACAAAATAAAATAAAAGCAAAAACACCTAAGCAAAAACCTTTACAAACGTAGCAAATTGGAGGAAACGGCATTTATCTCGATTCTCCAATGGGCATTCCTCGCATTTCGCACTAAATGCGGCAAAACCCTATAACCTTAAGAATGTAAAGGACGCGAAACGATTTTTAATACACTCTGCACCCCATAATGGATGTTTTCGCACCCTTACTCTGTGGTGACATTTGAGACCCACTGCTCTATGAAAAAACAAAGCTTGAAACATTATGCAAATGGCATTATGTTCGTATTTTTGTACGTTTCGTGGACTTTATGAAGCGGATAGAAAGGGTTGAGGGTTAAGACGATACGGGGATGCGAATAAAAGATTTTTGATTTCATATTGTCTATTGCGGTTTATGTAGTGAATAGATTTACCCCTGCAATAAGTGTGGAATTATATAAACTATTCAGAAACTTGTTTAGCGATTACATTAACATTTATAATGAACGCGTGGTGACATGATCGATCGCGAGACAATTATAACAGAGCTATTATTATAAGACTGTGGTTTTAATTAATATCTTTTTCACGCTATATAAGGTATTATTAACAAAAGACAATATATAAATCATGCACTTAACCTACTAGTAGTACGTACAAGTAGCAACTGCTGCCCATGGACATCTACAATTTACTCCGAATAGGACTTTAATCCTGTCTAATGTTTAATTGCATATAACATATTATGTAACAAAACTATCATATTCATATATTCATTGTTGGAATGAAACATAATAATATTTCTAATGATATTATGCGGTGGTACCTACTTATAATAACCATAAAGCAGTACAGAATAATCTTGTCCATCTCTAACGGTCAAGTTCTGGTTATCGTAGCTCTAACCACAAACCGCAAAGCATCTTGCGTACGTAAACAAACGATTATATATTGTGCAACCTTGCAACAGTTAGATTTCTTAAACAAATCAACGGATGAACGGAATTTCACCTTTTTTCATTTCCAAGAAAACGGAAATCGTTCATCAGAAATCCGGCGTTCATTGATCCGATAAAAGTTTTTGTTGGTATCGAAAACGCTGTTACTGCATCGCTGTGAGCGGTGACAACTTAGTAGTTGAAATGTTGAAACTTGGCCAATCTATCGCGGGTTTGAGGTTCGTACCCTCGCATACAACTTTTATTTATGTCCCTAAAATAATTGTCAATCCTTCAAAAAGGTTCTCAAAGTTTAACACACCTTTGAGTCTTCTATTACTTGGCCAGCGCGTCGGACAATGACCTAAACCCTGAACGTCTCTTAGTGAGGTGAGATCCGTACCCAGCAATGGGTCAAGCGGGACAGAAATGGGTCGCAGACGATGTCGAAGACCCTACATTGGTAAGTTGTGATAAGAGAGCTAGATCAAAGATTTGTGAACGAGTCTTGATAAGCAGCTTCCTCAATTTATGTGATTTGACGACACTGGCTGGCACGTCAATTAATTTACCTACTTTTAGGTCGATCACCCTTAAAACCTTTATATAGGTAGCTTAAAAATTCTTTTCGTGCAATGTTGAAGTGTACGAAATATACTGATTCAAAAAATATTAGACACAAAGAAGTGAAAATTTTGAAAAAAAATGATTACTGTATTAAAAATCTTTGTAGAAGGTAACTAACTACCCCAAAATAATTATGTGAGATATTTAAAGGAATTTGCTTTTACTAACTGATAAGAATTAAATATGTAGTAAGCAGAGTGAGTTCTCTTAACACTTGCGTACTTAATTAGGTACAAAAACTGAGTTGAAATAAACACTAAAAAAAACAGAAAAACCATAGGTAAATATGACATCTGCTTAGATATTTCAATTTTAAAGTGATATTTATAACGTCCACTAACCACGTCACATTAATATTACGTATGGAAAATTTACTACACATTAGTATGCCACTTAAGTTTCTTATGGGCTTAATATAGTTGTAGCTACTCCATCATTATAGTTCACATGTTTATCGTTTCGAATGGTTAAAGTTTTGTTTATTTAATTATTTAAATATCATGTTTCGCATATTTTGTAAGACTGTAAAGAGTTTAAGCATTACAACTAGTCATGGATCTCTTTTTATATACGGTAGAGATATAAAGCAAACTCCGCGCTTTTTCAAAAATGTTAAATAGTTATCATGGTTATTATGCATATTCTAAATTGTTCATTGTTACTATACGAGTGAATAAAAGAAATAGCTATTTTAGGATTGTTAGACTGAATTAAGAGATAAAACTTAATAATCAAAATTTTATGCTTTTAACTATGAGAAGTATTTCTTAATCTGTTGGAATACTGTCTCAATGTGCATTTGTTAGAATACTAGAAAATTGGACTAAGACAAGACATCCAAATTAGCTTTGAAATACTAGTTTAACTAGTAGCATATGTGAAAAAAGAACAATTCTAATGACTGAACCTTGTGAAATCAAGAAATAATGGAAACACAACCACTGTTGACGTTCAATTATCTGTTAGCCGTCCATTCTGCAGTTTATTCGCATCGCGTGCACGCCGCACAATTTGTACTCACACAATTCACGCTATATTTTTGCATGTGTCATCACGGCTCCGTCGGTTCTAATCAAAATTATCATGCAATTTTAGTTTGACCAAATCGCGTCGGGTTGACAGAATGACAAATTTACTGCCAACATTTGCAGTTTACTCAGTTTGCGCATGACGCAATGTTTAGTTATTTCAGCTTTGGAACGGATTTTAAATATCGAGATAAAAATACGGCGTGTTTTTATTTATCGGTTTTTTTATTTTTAGTTGTTAAGGTTTTTCTAAATTTTTTTATGGTGAAAAAACGTCTATGAACGAAATATATCTAAAATAATTTATGTAAGAACATGAAACGTTATTTATATCTAAAGACATAGAACGTGCCAGATATGGGCTCTAGTCGACAAAAAACATATTTGTACATTTGTACACAATATTTTGATAGATTAGTTCGTGTCTGACACGTTTTATGTCTGTAGATATAAATGAATCTAATGGCATATAAAGTAGATACAAAAAACAACAGATTATTCATTATCACTAATTATCGAGGTAAATAAAATACTTGTTCAAAAAAACTATAGGTACTTAATATATTATGTATACGTTTATTTGAATGCGGGCATCGCTGATTTGTAATTCAATTCAGACTATTTAAAAATATATTTTATATAATTTTATAATGCTATGTTAATGTTATAACCATGTACGATTTAATCTGCGGAATCTTAAGTGGTTCAAAATGGAATTTATTCTATAATCCAATCGTAATTATTAAGGCATTTAATTTACATTACCTACCTTATCTTTTAATTAAAAAGAGTGCGTATCAATGAATTTACGTGGAAAATTGATTAAAAAACCTTCATGCCAATTATAAGGATCAATAAGTTGAAACTTCCGATTTTTGGTTACTTTGAAATACATGGATAGGTTAGCTATATCTACATGTTTCAAATTTCATTAGAAATACAATTTTAATCTAGGTACCAAATTCATACTTGGTAGATTTAAATTTTTATGCTCAGGAACTGATAAATAAAAGAATCTTACGATTTATGTACTTTACACATACAGAAAGACGGGTAAATAAATATAAGAGCCACAACTAACATCACTGGTTCAACATTGATTGGCAACATTAAAGCATTGTTAAACTTTTGAAGAAAAATTTTCACGCCTTCACATATGTACAGATATACCTACATAAAATTTACATTATTTTCATAAAATGGTACAGTAGACAACAATAGCACATTAGCGTTTCCAATTAGGTAACATAACATATAATTTTAATACAATAAAAATTGGGAACGAGAACTTATTTATATTCATTTATTTTTGACTGACACTGAGCCAAACCGAGTATACGACGAAGCTCTACCAATTCTACTTTATATTGTAAACTTCATAATTTGTAAGTATACTATGTAAATTGTTTTCTTTTTACTTCATGATAATGAAAAAAAAAACTATCTATATATTTTCGTAGCTATATCTATACGTAATAAAGTACTTAAGCCCCTACTTTAGTACGCCGACATCCGATACATCATTTGCATATGCCCAAGCACATGTGGTCATAGACAAAGGGGTTTAATCGGCCCTTATTGAATTTTCATAAAACGACTCCTGTTTAAATACGTCTGGCAGCAAATAATATAACCCTTATTTCAAACGGTTGCGCCATATTATTTATAGTAGGTATAGTTTTCTATGATATATAGTACAAGGCCTTTAATATACACATGTTCGTAGATATTTTAAACAATGGACGAATATTGTTCGTTGTCCTTATGTTCATTAATAATAATTGTATTATTAATAAAATCAGTTTTGATTTTAACAAGTGCTTTCCATACTTAGGAAAGTAGAGTAAGACGCATAATAGGTACAACACTTTAGCATTATAATGATGAAGAAGATTTTATAAGATTCTGCTGTTACCTGCTTATAGATGTTTGAGTCCTGTGACTTCCATTTTACTCAAAAATACGACCTTCATAATGGTATCCAATATTTATAAAACCTAGTTATATAGGTTAACCATGATTCCAAATTCAATTATCAATGGACGAAAAGTTACCAATTATGGATGGTTGTTGATGGTGAAACAAGTCAGTTATGATACATTAACATTTTCACAAAAGGTTCCTTACAATGTATTAAACTTGCAATATCCGTAACACAATGGGTATAGAGGTCCAACTTAACGTAGGCTTGACCTCAGACATAATTGCATTATAATAAGAGGTAAACTTTCTTTCATACATGATACTCAGTATAGGTATCCCTTTCTTTTTGTCTATGTTTTCTATTTTGATTACAGTATTACCTAGGTATATGTATTATTTCAAAATATATTTTATTTGAGCATTCATATGTAATTACGTACAATACTGAAGCTATAGGATTACGGTAAAAAAGTGGAAAAAGTAACAGTTAAAATTATATTATCATGGATCATGGATAATATTTTCCTTACCCTACTTAATAAAAAAGTAACGTAAACTATAACAGTTAAAAGTAATATTTACGAAGTTAGTTACTCTTTAATTACAACTTACATAAACTGCATCCTTAAATTAAACATCGTTAACGAAATGTACTGATATGTCAATGAAATTTCATTCAAGAATCTTTATCTATAACATTATCAAAGTCCAATATTCTAATTACTCCGAGACTTTATGATAACCCACAAAATCAATTAAGCTCCGTATCAACCCGCTCTTTATTAGTAAGGCTGACGCGGAAGAAATTACTTACTTTAAACACTAAAATTTATACAAATAAATAAAATTGAAATGTCTGTTTGTGATGTCAAAATAACTTTTTACTAAATGCATATGAAAGTATACACGATATCTGTAACAAAAATATAATTTAAAAAAATGTCTGTCTGTTTGTTTAGCTGAGGTAATCTAAATAGCTGGACTAATTTTGACGGGACTTTTACTGTAAGATAGCTGATGGTTCAAGGCGTAAGCTACTTCATTTTTAAGGCATTAGTACGCACTCCAGTCGTATGCGGTCGCCCGGAGAGCCGGATATCAGTTATGTTTTAATACGTAGTATGTTAAATATATTCATATGCATTTTTACTTCTTTAACGCGGGTGAAACCGCGGGGATCAGCTAGTTTATAACTAAAATCATTTGGTGTTGGGGCTCAATTATCGAACTATCCATGTACTTTACATTGTCGTCATAAGGTTTATTTTCGAAAAGGTTTAGTGGGTATCCGAGGCATCTTTATCGGGCGCCCGTGGTCGGATGATGCGCCGCGCGTAAATTTATTAACTGTGATACGCATTCAGTGTAGCGAGCTAAAAGGTGATTTTAATTAATATTAATTACACCCACACCTCTAATTAATGTAATTCGCGAGATAAGCCCCGTCTTTCCACTTGTCACGCCGGGTGGCTTCGCGGTGATGGACCCTGTCGCTTTTGTACTTGATGATCTGGATTTATAAGAATGTTTACTTAAAATTCCCTCATAAAAGTACATTAAGGACAGCTTTATCACGAAGTTCAAATCAATGAATATTTTTCTTGTGTAAATGAATATTCTTTTTTTTTTATTCTAAGGTTACCGCGAATTAAAATTCGTGATTTATTCAGATAATAAAAGATTTATAGATGTAACTCAGTTCAAAGAATGTACACTTTATAAATTTCATGAACAATAAAAATCTTAAACTTATGAGTAGGTACTTGTCGCAACCCCTTTTTATGTCCCACTGCTGGGCACGGGTCTTCTCCCGCAACTGAAAAAGGCTTGGAGCGTACTCCACCACGCCGCTCCAATTATAAGTACTTACCTACATACAATCGTAACTGTTTTGAGTGCCTAATCTTATGGATAAGTATTGATATAAAAATTAAACCCTACTACCATTGAATTATTAAAAATTATATTCATAATCTAGATTGTAAGTTTAAGTTCAATATTTATTTATTCCCAACAAAACAATATATTCGATATAAAATGAAGACACAAATTGTATTCTATCTCAAACGGCTTATGACCTTTACCGTATAAGGCTTAACTTTCTACGCTATTGTTTAGCCAGTTTATTTCCATAAAGGAGAGCATTGCAAAGTTAATTCAAGAAGAGTTCAGTTGTTCGAGCGAGGGAACTAATCAACTCAAAACAAGGTACTAGCGAATTAATCAAAGTTTAAAACAATCCCATGTAGTGAGGTGGAGCGAAGCAAGTAGCTACTTAATGTTGCTATGTATGTGTTTCAATAGAAATATGTGGATTTTAGATACGTTTATGTTATTATACCTGCATATATTAGCTGTGTTTTTAGTAAAACTGTGTTTGGTTTAGTAGCTACCTAATATTTTGTCCTTACTACGGATATTTAATATATATGAGTACTGATGTTATACAAGAACAGTCAATCCGGTTTTTAATTGGAGTGATATATTTATTACTATAGATATATGTACAAACAAATAATGAACAAAGAAGATCATTGCAACGTTAATTCAAGAAAAGTTTAGTTGTTCAAGCGAGGGAACTAATCAACTCAAAACATGGTACTAGCGAATTAATCAAAGTTTAAAACAATCCCATGTAGCGAGGTGAAGCGAGGGCAAGTAGCTACTTAATGTTGCTATGTGTTTCGATAGAAATATGTGGATTTTAGACACGTTTATGTTATTGTACCTGCGTATGTTAGCTGTGTTTTTTACACTATATTTGGTTTAGAAGCTACCTAATATTTTATCCTTAGTACAGATTTTTAATAGATATAAGGACTGATGCTGTATAAGAATAGTCAATCCGGTTTTTAATTGGAGTGTAATTTCTATTATTTATTCATATGTACAAACAAATAATGAACAAAGAAGATCATTGCAAAGTTAATTCGAGAAGAGTTCAGTTGTTCAAGCGAGGGAACTAATCAACTCAAAACAAGGTACTAGCGAATTAATCAAAGTTTAAAACAATCCCATGTAGCGAGGTGAAGCGAGGGCAAGTAGCTACTTAATGTT
>DWPV01004050.1:0-14155 GCA_018251915.1 Urbanus proteus proteus
AAGGCAGAAATAGGTGTGGCGGTGGTGCCGCCGGAGTCGAACTACATGGGGTTCTACCACCTTTAAAATATTGTTTGTTATAATAATATTAAATATTCGATAACAAAATAAGTTATTTTTATTCTAAATATGTAAGTATGTTATCTAGATGATGAAGTTTAAATAATGGGGGCTACATTGTGTACCTATTAGATTATTATGTAATTAACAACTTATATATTGTATTACCTAAATACGATACGATGTAACGATGTCTCTTTAATGTGTATGAATAAACTCAAAATAAAAACATAACCTTGATAAAAGTATCTTGCATCACGTTATGGTTTGGAGTAATTAAGCAAAGCAATCTTTTTCGTAAGGCGCACATATTTTGGCTTAGGAATTTTGATAAATATTTTTATTAATTGAATCGAAATTGAAAACTCTCACAATCGATAAAAAATCTAAGTATTTTTATTATGTTACACCTAAACGAATAGTTGCAACAACTGTGATGTTAGCATGCATCTTTATATCTCCATTATAATTGTTTACGTAATATTTCAACTCATTATGCATGCTAGATTTGATGTTGTATACTTATACAAATAAATTAATTACTGACCCAACAAAATTACCCAACTTACATTTCGTATATTTTTTATTTTTTACAGCTAATAAAAAACAGCTTATGAGTTAACTCTTAAACAATTGCATAGTAACAAGTATTATAAAATGTTTTGGCATGTCATTGTTATTCTATACTATTGGCTGTTAACAAAATTATACGTGACCCTGTAAATTTCACAATATCGCGCGATTGACCACAATGTCCACATACCGAGCTAGTGCATGGATTAAAATTTCATCTACACGTTATCAGCTTTTAGAAAAAGAGTGATAGCTTAGTAGTTTGCAATTCGGACTTTCAATCAGGGGGTCTGAGGTTCAGATCCCAGACAAGCAGCTTTAACAATGAAGGAAAGACGGCGAAAACAACGTGCGCGGAAGTGTTTCCTAAATTATAAAAGTGGACTATATATCTTTATGAAAGTTCATTTTTATCAACCTAATCCCGTTAGCCGTTCACCCCTGTCAGTCTGAAGCAAGACTACCCAGTAATGGACCAGTCATGATTGACGACGTATTAGCTTTAGAAATTCATTGCTTGGACCAGGCGACTGTCAATCCAGTAGGCACAAGTCTAAGGTAAAGTCTAATAACTGTTGCATTAGCTAACCTAAGCTTTGAAAATTACATCGGTAAAGTGGTCGAATATCCGTCAGACACTTAAACTGCTTTGAGTTTTATCCTTGCCTTATGAGCTTTATCTAGATTAAAAGTTTAGATGATCTTCTGTTTTGGACCCCGGTATTTTTGTGCCTACTATATGATCATGGCTTGCATGTCACAGAGAAAACTAGTGTAGACCTATTAAAACTCCAAGTTCTCCAATGTATATAAAGTGTTATGATTACGGTCTAAGGTCTTCATATTATGATAGAACTTATGAATGGTTTTAATAGGTATGACAGACTGGATGTTTGGCAAAATACTTGCATAACGTATTCCCTCTTAGTTTGGATAAGCTTCTAGTTTAAACAGTTTAAATTTAAATTATGATTTATGTACATACGTTTATGTGTACATATGTACTTAATGTACCAACATTAGATAATGCAATGATGCACGTAAACTAACATTTGCTCACAACATGCCTTGAGCGATTTTCAGGCCCGTCGTACCGAAGCGTCGTAGTGCGTCAGTAGGAGGGCATCGTGAGCACCATTGCGTTGCGCAAGCCATGAGAACCATCGAAAGTGCCCCCTCCCCGGATGTGGAGCGTGCACTCTTATAAACACAGCTGGGCCTGGACGCTGGACATTACACCGTGTGTAACTCACTCTAGTGTCGTCAACATGTGTAACAAAACGGTACGTGCCGTGACGCGCTTAGTGTTTGTTATGTTGACCTAGTGACCCAGTGCCATCGACCCAAAATTGTAGAACCAAAATAATCCACCCCTAAAATCAGCCCCCTAAAAAAAGGACTTATTTTTTACATGGAAATATTTTGAGCGGAGTAGAATCCTCACTACAGCAGTAGTTTATGGGAGTTAAACTGCCACCAATTTATCTGCTTAGAGCAGTTGTTGCTATTTAGTCTAGAAATGTGTGATCGATAGGATATAATATAAATATAATATTGACACGGGGTTGCGTTGCTAAACTGTGCCTCACGGCATTTGTGTTCGTTTACTGTATATAGTAAGACTTCCATACAAAGCAACCACTTAATTCCTCAGGAATGGCAAAGCATCTGTGATCCGTTCTACCTGACAGAATCAGTTCTATTTTCACAGATCTCCATGGTTAACCGTTAGGTGGACTTATAAAAAAAATATCAGGTGGAATAAATTCCTTTTTACTGTTTTCAAATACATTTAAACTTAATATAACATGTTTGTATGTGCAGATGATGAGATCAGCCGTCCTGGCGGCGATAATCGCGTGCGCAGTAGCGCGACCGGAACCACCAACCTCCTACGGGGCACCGTCCACCTCGTACGGAGCACCCTCCTCCTCGTACGGAGCACCAGCACCACAGTACGGCCCTCCTCAGCAACCTATTGTGCACAAACATGTTTACGTTCATGTACCACCTCCAGACAACGACATTCCTCCGCCAAGGAAACAAATTTACGTGCCTCCACCGCAAAAGCACTACAAGATTGTCTTCATCAAGGCGCCTACTCCACCAACTCCAACGGCGCCCATAATTCCAGTGCAGCCACAAAATGAAGAGAAGACTCTTGTGTACGTTCTGGTCAAGAAGCCCGACGAACAACCTGACATCGTGATCCCGACCCCGGCGCCCACACAACCTGCCAAACCGGAAGTCTACTTCATCAGATACAAGACACAGGTATGTAATATTACTCGTAGATACTATGATGCTTATTCCACCCATCAATTTAATTATTTCTATTTTAATGGATCAATTTTTTTTTTCTATTATAGAGCTTACGTCCTTTGTATATAAGTTTCCGTTAAATTATTAAAAAAAAGTCATTACTGCATGTTGCTTGCAAACCAAAAAATATGTCATACAACAAACAACGTGACACAAGACATAAATAAATACGACAAATAATAAAATTTAATAAACATTGAAATTGCATAAAGTACTTATCTACTTACGTAGAAAATGATGAGAATAATGCACCTTATCATAGGTTGGCACCGGTAGTTAACATTTCACGTCATAACCAGGAAGTATCATGAGATAGTTCATCTAGCGTATCAAGAACGCCTCCTCTCGTCATTGTTGATGTAATACAAATCACTCGAATCTCATGTAGGTATTGTGCTGTATTAGGTCGTATAGTGACTCTAGCTAAAACATATGTAGGGTATATTATGACACTGTACTGTAGAGACTCAATTTCACCAATAACGAATTATGTAGAGTTAACCTTCTCGCTTCTCGTTCCATTAGAGAATCAAAATATCTGTTTACAAAATACCAACCATATTTAAGGAGACTTGTGTAAATAGATAATCGGAAATTTATTTAATTAGGATAAAAGATTTAAAATAATAATTTAAGACTGATTTTGTTTTTTGAAACATCCATAGTTGGTCGCCTTGCTCTAGGTACTATGGAGTATTCTAAAACTACAACTAACAAAAATAAATAAACTAAGTATTATTTAAACGAAGAAAGAATTGCATAAGAAAAATATGGAAGTGTAAAATCTTATGAATGCTAACAACACAATAAACAATGACAATACATTCGCACTAAACAAATAGAACAATACATGTCACATCCTACATAATATTCAGTAAACTTTGCTTTGTATAGAAAGTTTGTTCCACAATCCACAACATTAATAGCCTTATTTCTTTTTGCATCATTCTTACATTCATACTAACCATTAACATTTGTCTAGATTACAAATGACATTATAATCGTTCTTCATATAGAATACATTAAATGAAATGGTGTTAATGTAATTTTATAAACAAAAGATCATTGTTATTATTGTATCTACTTTTGGATATTGTTTAGTCATTGGAGTTTGTGTTTTACATTTTGAGTTTATTGCATTTAGTGGAACGTTCCTCGTTTACATTTGGGCCCATACATCTACGATTACATATAGTGCTCCTAACGTTCCGTTTAGGTACTAAAATAAATAAGGAAAAACGGGCGTAAACGTAGACGAGATCGTATCAAGAAAAAGTAAAAAAACTCGTACTAAGGATATATAGGATTAACATATTTTCCAAATTTGTATCCTAATACTGAGTAAATTTATCATTATGATGTATTATAAATATGAATATATTGATTCAAAGAAATAATATTGAAGTAATATTATTTTTATTTCAGAAGCAGGAAGGTTACCCTGCAGCGTCGCCACCGAAACCTGAATACGGTCCTCCGGCTTCTGCTCCTTCCTCTGAATACGGCGCTCCCTCCGGCGGTAGTTCTTATTAACATGGATTGAGATGACCCTGCCCACGTGGCCTTCCCTCCTCAGAAATTATTTACCAAAAATTACAATAAGCTGTTGACTTAGTGTAACGAGAACCTTTGTTATGTGGTGGATTATTTATAGACGCGTTACCATAGTCACTTGGATTTCTTAGGTTGATGTTGTTATTATTATTTCAGTACCCAAAATGGACTTCAAGTTATGCTTAAGTCGTAGCATTGCTTAAGTATGTAATACCTAATAGACACTGTGGTATTTTGAAAAAGTTACAAATGTTGGTCGCCATGACGAGCGATGAAAAATATTGAGAGGACGGACGGCAACGTTGGCTTGGAGCCAAACAGTACTCTGCATGTTTAATTTTATCTTGCATCAAATTGATGTGTTTTATTGTAAATAACTAAATATATTATTTTTATAATTAAATGTTTTATATTTAAATAGTACATTTTATTTAAATATCTATATTTATGGCCGTATTTAAGTTCTGGATGTTAATCACATAACGTACATTAATTTAGAGTTTATTAGATTAACTTGGTGCCTTTTAAGCTCTATCAAAGCCTTATGTTCGCCGTATCGAGGCCTTCGGTTACGGCTCCTATTCTAATTTTTATCAATTATTCAACGAGTCATACCTATGCTTTGTAAATTTAATACGAAAATGAGATGTAGTAAATATACTTACTTATTTACATGTAAGAAATATTCGTATTCGTTTGTAACATTTTGAACAAAAATCTCATTATTGTTAGTTCGGATTTGTATAATATCAGAGTGTACTTAAGCGTTAGATAAACATGTCTGACATGAAATTCAGTTGGACCTTGCATAATGTGTTAAATAGTAATTTGTTTACTGTGCAAGTGTTAAGGGTAACTTGTGGTTAGTGGTTTGCTAAAAGGGAAAAGATGTGAATTATACTAAGAATGGTAATTTCTGTTAAGCAACATACATATGTGAGACCTTGTGAAATCCATATTTACTTGACGAGTCAGCACTTTGTTTTGATATTTATCACGCCAAGTAGTATTTAGTTAGGTTCTCTCGGTAGCTAGGAAACTCTACATATGTACATGTATAAAATGTATATGTAGAAAATTGTGTTTGTGGTAAAGTAAAATAAATTGCTCTTTATAAACTGATATTTAAATAATACAGACAGTATTAATTAGCGGAGAGAATTTAATTTTTTAAATTAAAAATTTGCAGAAGGGTGTAGACTCTACACCACACACTGTAGAGCGTCGCTCGCTTTATAGGAGAGCTTGTTTTCAGGATTTACAATCACCTTGGCGCCTTTATCCTACATTATTATTAGCCTGGCGGTTTTAAATTTAAAATGATTCCCTTTTGTATGTAAATGGTTAATAATATTAGATAATAGCACCGAAAGAAAACATTGCATGTAATCATTTATTTACAGTACCTACTTAAGTGTTTTTAAATAAATGAAATTACCTAAAATATCTAGAGTAAAATCTTGTACTAGCTAAATTAAATCCTTATAATTCTTATGTCTACGTTACACAACTATTTATTAGTGGTTAATTAATCATAAAGTATTATTATTGGTAATCTTGACTTCAACCCATGTAAAATTCCTCAGGTAAAATTTCAGAGCTTATATAAATAGTAAGTGAAACTTGCGCAAGACAACTTGCACAAGAAGATAGAGAAACACGGATATAGGCCAGGTTATTCACCATGTAAGACAATATAATGCTAAGTAGGCCTTGCAGTTGACCGGAACGATATGCAGTGCTGGAATTGCGAGGTAGTCTCCGTTGTGACGTAACCCGTCTAAGTTCATTCCTCGATCTACACATAATAATAAGAAGTGTCTCACGGCACCATTATGCTTTAACATAACAATTCAGCATTTTCACTTTCACGGAGGCATGAGTGAATAGTGCCGGCGGCGTGTTTCCGGGCAACTCTACACTCTGCGATGCCATCAATCCATTATTAAATCCTTCAAGTTCACACGAACTTTATATGTGTGTACTCATATAATCGTAGAAAATAGTTATCGTGTAATAAGTAGGTATAATGGGCTCAAAATTAAGTGAATAAGTAGTGAATCAGCATCAAATAGGCAGGTACCTAACACACTAATCGTTAACTATAGTAGGTATCATCATATTTGTAATCCACTTATTTCTAATAAATAAATCAAATAATGATTAAGTAAAAAGGTACCTACTAAATAAAAGTAATTTAGTATTTTATTAACATTATTCTTAGATCTTATAGTTACATCAAATTGGTGTTTCCTGACTTCTGTATTATCTACTCCAGATTCATGATGGATCGAACGTCGAGTGTCGGCATTTCATCTATTTTAAGATCGCGCAGCGTCGTTGCTGGCAGCAAGTAGTTTCTGGTATTTTCTCACTGATTCAGACGCTCGCAAGGTTTGATAAATAATAACAATAATGTCCCTCAAGATCGAAGCAGAAGTTAAGATAAATTCAGAGCCATGTGTTGTAGCCTGGGATAACAGACTTTTTATCGGCACTGATGCTGGAACTATTGAAGTAAGTTTGTTTTGAGTTATGACAATGATGTAAGTTTTGCTTTGCCTGTAGCTAACGAAGTTATATAAAAATAGTTGCAAGTATTTTGTTGTTTACATTTTGTTGTAGCAATCTTCCTTCTTACTAATATTATAAAGCTGAAAGTTTGTTAGGATGGATGGATGGATGGATGTTTGTTACTCTATAACTTAAGAACGGCTGAATGGATCTGAATGAAATTCGGTGCAGACATAGACTGTAGTCTGGAATAACATATAGGCTACTTTTTAACCGGGATTTTCCCGTGAGAAATATATTTCTCATTCCCTAGTGAGAAATATATTTTTGTCAGTAGGTATAGCAAAAAAAAATAGGTTACAAAATGCACGTTGAAACAATTAAATTGTGTGGGGAATAACTACTTTTATAGTTATTGATTCTACATTTAATTTTAACTATCAAATTTGAAAAATAAAGCTGACTAAAACTAAGTATCTAAACCTAAACTTACATCATGTTTTGGTTAACGTAGTTTAAGGAAGCATTAGAAATTAGCAATAATAAGTATATATTTTCTCTTTCAAGTAGACTTTCGATGAGAAACTGTCACCGGGTCCATCATGGGCAGCCCATGCTGTTCAAGTGTTTGCGATAGCGGCCGGCGACGGTCGCGTTTATACCTCATCTAATGACGGAGGTGTAAGGGTCTGGACAGCGAATGGAGAAAAAGTCGCTGAATTAAAAGCCACTGGTGCCGATATAGGAGCCATTCAAGTCTTTGCTAACCACGTATATGCAGGAGATGAAGATGGCAATGTAAGTTAAAAATACTGTTATTCACCAATATTATGAGGTTTATTATTATATCAGAGAAAGTCGTAATTAAGCATTTACCTACCTACTTAATAAATAACGTATCAGCCTCTCCAGTGCTTACTTACAGGGTTGGGCTTACACCTCTTATTTTAGAAACGTCTGTAGGCAGTCACGCCGCGTGGTCATAATTACGAGTAGATGGATAACTTTTGTAGCACAAATGCATCTTAGACTCTAAGGAATCCTAGCGTACCTACTACTTAGTAGGTATGGTTCTTCAGATTTTATGACTACCTACCTGGTAGTCATAAAATCTTGGTACCTGCCTATTTCGATCTTAGTCGTCTCTGAAAATTTAGATGGAATAACTCTTAAGCCAGTATTTTACCTTTATCAGAACTACCTATGTAGGTATGTACATGAGCGCAAACAATTGGTATGTTAAGATAAATAAGTAGGTACAGTGTACATAATTAGTTCAAATTCCCATTATTTTTCAGGTTATAATATATGAGAATAACAAAATAAAAGCTAAATATCAACTACTAGAAGAAGTAAAAGATATTGGATTAAGCCTACCATTTATGTTTACAGCACGAGATTTATACGTTACAGCTACCGAAATTACACCTGGTAAGTCGCAACTATTGTTTAAAATTCCTCAGTTTCTTTTATAGAATAATTGTGACAAAATGCATCTTCTAAAGTACTTTACACCAGGTCATGAAGTCGGTCATTTGAGATGCAGTATTAATACCAATACCTACCTAGATAAACAAATTTCATTTCATGGTTCGGTAAAGTTAATAGAGCTATCTAACTTTAGCCTGGTCAACGCTTTTACTCAAAAAAATAGCTCTTTATAATTATGAAGACGTTGATATTACATTTGCGAAATCTCTTATTTCTGAGAGTATTTCTCGACTGAGACCATTTGGGTCTTTAGCAGTTTTAGCACCCTTTGGACAGAACATGGATCAGTTCTGGAGCGACCGTCTTTTACGCTGTATCCCAGGGCCGGCGGAGGTGCTGTCTATAACTATAACAATATTTTTACAACATAAATACCTAATATTATTTGAATTAAACATAGACTAGCACTACTTATCTATAAAATATTGTAAATATTTAATCCACTTGTAGAGGAATCCCAGACGCGATTCACGACACGTCATGTAATGGAAGGACGAGCACCACTCCGGGTAGAAGGATCACATTTGCTCGTTGTAGCTAGAGGTGGAAACAGCCTACAACTACATGAACTGTCTGCAGAAAACAAATTTAAAAAACTGCATGAAGTTAAGGTACTTACATACTTACTACAGTTCTTCATAATTTTTATTCAATTACATTTCACTAAATGCCTCTAAAACTCTTAAAAACGTGCTAGGCGTACGACATTGGCCGTATTTTTATTAGAGAGCGAATTTCGTATCTATTGTTTGCCACTGGATAAAATGTATTTAATATCTAATATCACTTTTATATTTTGTATGTCGGTACTATGGTACCCAATGATATATGGTGTTCAATGATACCAACGGGGACCGGTACCTTAACGTCTCCTCCGAAGCACGGAAGAGCTGGTGGAAATCTACCACCATCCAATCTACCGACCGCGCCCAGCGTTGCTTAACTTTGTAGATTCGTAAGATCTTTACAAGCCGTGGTGCTATGCGCGCCTATGTATACGTCTATATGGCTTAAAATTTTACGCCTGTCATAAAAAAATAGTTCAGATAATAATGGACTATGTTATGATGAATTAATTATTATGGCTCCAAAGAAAAGATAGTAAATGATATGAACTCATATTCTACAATTAACAACAAATAAGTGTGACCATACCATTCAGTGTATTATCTAAATCTTATATTGCTTAAAACATCGTGTGAATGTAAAACATAATTAAATGTTTTTTTATCAACACTTATTATGAAATTTTATTTATTTTAATTTTTACTTATTATCCACAGATCAGTGACATGATATTAACAAGTTTATCTGCAAACCATGGCTATGCTTGGACAGGTGGCTGGGACGGCTTTGTACGAAGGTGGAAAATATCCAACAATCAGCTGGAAGCCGCTGGAGATATAAACTTGGGCTGTTGCGTCAATGCACTTGTTGCACCATCACCTGACAATGCTTATGTCTTGTTAACTGGTGGTAGAGTAGTTCGTGTAAAAGCAGCCTAATTATTTGTCCTAATTTTTACCCAGTTGTTGATATTGAACCATATATTAATAAAAATTTGGGCCTTTTTATTTTCAACACCGATATTAATTAAGCTACCAATACCAACCAAGTAGAAAAAACTTTTTTGTCTTTCCATTTCTATTAAACTTATATACAGGCAATCTTTTGTTACTTGTGATTATTATTTATCTTGAATAAAGTAGATTGGACATAAATTAATAATGTAATTTATACAATTCAGTATCTATCCTTAAAAGCATTTAGATATGTATGGAAATCGTAATCAATAAAATATTATTGCAATTTTGGTTTATTTATTAAAAATTATTCTGTGGACGACCCGCATAGTGAAACGGTTACTATACCAGTCTAACGCTCAGAGGGTCCCAGGTTCGATTCCCGGCCAGAAAGATATCTGAATGGTGAATTTAGATTTCTCTTCTGGGTCTGGGTGATTGTGATTTTGTCTTTGTGTCTCAACGGCACCCACGACACAGGAGAAAATTCTAGGAGCGTAGAAAGCGTCACTGTGTAATACACTTCAAATATCAAATTCCACCCACTATTAAAAGCACTTTTTGTGTCTAGACTGTAGGCTTACATTAGTTTTAAGTGCAAAGATTAATTTCGCAAGAGAGTTAGCAGTTATGAATAAAAAGAAATAGTAATATTTATTATTTTTAATCATCTTTTTACAAATTTATGGCCCTATTAATGATAGACAGTTTGAAATCCATCCTTTATTTATCTACATTTAAATAATTATATATCACGCTCAAATAGTTACAATAAATTAGATGATGATTTCAACATCAGTAAGATCACTTTCCGATGGTAGCTTCACTTTCCTCGGGTCTATATAGTTGGGGTCGATCGGTGGTAGACCTGCCTTTTCACGTCTTCGCAATTCTAGATATGCCTCACGTTGAGCCCAATCTCTCATATGCACGTCCGGAGCATAGGCAAAAACAAAACTCCCAAAAACCAAACACAGAGTCACCGAGAAGAAAAATGATGCATTATGAGCACTTGTGTCTTCGTCCTTGCTGTAGTAATCGAAGCCATAGCTCACCCAGTTCTTGTCCTCCTTAGTGGAAGAGGTGTCCACGGAGGTCGTTGCTGTGTCGCTATTCTTTTTCGAAGTGGATATAGAGCGACTCACTTTGTTGAAATGATTCCAAACACATCTCTGCACTACAGGCATTTGCCCGAGTTTCATCAAAGCAGCCATGGTGCTTTCTTAACAATACCTTGGCTTTCAATATCAAGCTTTAGGGAACCTTCTCAGAAAAATATATTTGAGCAAAAGTGAGGCTAGAGAAGAATTATGAAACCATTTGACATTTCAAAGATAAAAGATATAGGTTGTCAAAAAATTGACGTTGTCCAAGTCGAAACAGATTGCCCAAATGTCCATAGATAGATATGGACAACTGAAAGGTACAAAGAGGCTTACATATGTGCTGATTTAGTTGGCCAATTTAATTGTCTATTAAATTGCACTTGAGTCCATGAAAGAAAGAGACAGCAGGAAATACTTTGTAGGCGGATCGACACGACTGCCAGTATGATAATATATTCAATAATATAGTCTACGATCTAAATTTGTTACATTGTGTTACATTGTACAGAAGGCATATAATTGGTTGTTTATACATGGTTGTCACGCTTTCAATGCTGACAATAGGCAACCAATAAAAGTATAGGTTTCTTTGTGGTAAGAATATGATTACTGATTTCTATGTGTTGTTTTGGCTACAGCAGTTTCTATCTTCTTTGTCCCTTCTATCTTCTTTCCCTTTTCTATATTCCACACCTATAAAATTTCAGGAAAAACTAAACGAGATTGGCTGGCGCGAACTCAAATTGAGTTCAATTTTATTTATTGTTAAAATTCAATTGACTATCAAATTGTCCGATCAAATCAGCTGACGTGAAGGCCTCTTTATGAGCAAAGTTTTCGGGTAATTGGCAGCACAGATGTTGATTTGTTGGCAGTGCTGTCAGCCTAGGGGGATTTTACCAAAATTTGGGGAATATTGTGTTTAGAGTTTTTAATTCCTCAAAGATCGAGCCGGTCAAGCGACAAAATTCAGTAAATTTTAGGATTAAAAATGATATGAATCAGGTCACTCGATCTTTGAAAGGTTAAGGGTGCTAGTATGGAAGTATTTTAAGGTTATTAAATTTACATTAAAGGTAACCTTTTATCTTACAGACAAATTATACAGATGCAAAGTTTACCGGTACATTACATTATCGAGTTTTACTTTTTTACTGCCAAATATCTAATTAAATATATGAGGTAAATATTAGTTGAAATTGAGTTTTTAAAATTTATTTTAGGGGTAAAGTTTTGAAATAGCTGGCAATTCTGTTTGACTGCTTGGCTATCAAATCGAAGTTTCAAAATTGAATCAGCTTGAAATATTTTATTCTTGAAATTCTTGAAGACTTGATTGGTACTTCGTCCGTGAATTGATATTTAGTATTTCCAATTTTTTAGTTACTTATAATCTTTTTGTACCAGAATAACAGTCGGTTTTTAGTTTAAAGCGTGGGTTATAAAGAACGAAAATGGTGGTGAGGCAATATAACGAAGAGTTAAAATATTTAGAGAAGATCAACCCTCATTGTTGGAAGATAAAAAAGGGTTTCCAGCCTAATATGAACGTCGAGGGTGTCTTCTACGTGAATAGTACTCTCGAGAAGCTCATGTTGGATGAGCTGAGGAACTCTTGCCGGCCGGGCATGACGGGCGGGTTTCTTCCCGGCGTGAAGCAGATTGCCAACGTCGCCGCACTCCCCGGGATTGTGGGCCGGTCAGTCGGGCTACCTGATATTCATTCAGGTTATGGATTTGCAATAGGTATGTTTTCTTTTAAACCAAGTAATATAGGTGGCTGTCCTAATATTATCCTACTTTGATAGTAATTCCTATTATTCGTTGCTTAAATCTGATGAACAGTAAGTATTCTGAGGTCTGTTCTTAATTGGGATGCTGCCCATTTGTAATATCAAATCAACATTTTTTAAATGTGTATGTAAAGTACAGCTTTATTAATTTATACCAAATAGGTATATATAAATAATTATTGTTTATCATTTGACAGCGATGATTGCATCATGTTTAATTATAGAAAGGGTGGGGGCCCAACAAAATAACAATGGATTTTATTTGTCAATATTAGATTGTTCAGTACACTTAACTTTTATACTCTCATTATTATTGATACCTCTTTTGTGCCTTATTATTTGTTAATTATGTAGGCCTTAGCTATATAAAACTAATAAAGTAATGAAATTGCACCAAAAAAATGAAAATTGCATAATGCGTTGAATATACCTTGACAGAATTTTCATAAATTAAGATTCATTGAGATTTCATTTACATTTCATTGAGAAAAAACTGTGCAGGTTCTAAATTACAATAAATCTAATTATATACAAGAGGTATATAATAGGTTAATTTAAAAATAAATTTGACACTGAATGCACCACCGCTCCTTTTTCTACATAACAAAAATAGTGTTAATTGCTTTTGTATTCTGGTATAAAGGGTGTGGTAAGGAAGACATAATTATCTGAAGCTTTACAACTTAGTCCTTATAGTTAGCAATGCATCGTTAGTTGATGACACAATTATGTCCATAGGAAGCAGTAGCCACTCATCATTAGGTGAACTGAATCCACACTAGGTGATCCCTGCGGTTTTGCCGGTTTTGAAAATGTAATAAGGAACACATCTAAACATAGGTCGCCTCGCTCACCCGCATGGCGGCTGCATGCGCGTGGCACGCGCGCTTATGCTTTTCTCCAAAGTTAAAGTAGCCTATGTTATCCCTTAGACCTTCAGCTACCATCCACTTACCACCTAGTAAAAGTCTCATCAAAATCGGACCTGCCGTTTAGAAGATTACCTCAGCCAAACAGACATTTTTTTTTAAATCACATGTTTGTTATAGGTATTGTGTATACTTTCATATGCATTGAGTAAAAAAATGTTATTTTGAAATCACCAACAGACACTTCAATTTTATTTATTTTTATAGTTTACTATTTACCTACTATTAAAAATATTTATAAAAATACAAGAATAACTTTGTCAAAACAATATATTGCATCATTTTCCTGT
>DWPV01004051.1:0-14153 GCA_018251915.1 Urbanus proteus proteus
GGAGCCTGAAGTCACCGGAGGTTTTCATCTAGCTCTAATAAAAGGTAATGTTTTTCTTTTCCACGATACTATGAAGTACCTATACTGGACTTAATATCAAAAGGCCTTAAGGGTGGTGGTCAATAGGACCTAAAGGTGACGATCAGTAGAAGAACCAGGTCGACCACGCACCTACACTTCTAGCGTGAAGAATTCTTAAGTGCAATATGTCCCAATAAAGACTTTTATCTTAGGACATACTTAGCTCATGTCAATTCTGGATCATTTATGCGATTTATGCTATGTAATACCAGTAACCTTAACAACTTCAGTAGTTTTACGTTTATCGACTACGAACACCTAAAAGTTTTAACTTTACAATACAGTTAAAGATAAGATAATAATATCAATTCGATATGAAGTTACTAGCGAGTAACTCACTGACATATATTTAGGAATATGTCAGTGAAATCAATGAATTAACCGCTAATTATAATAACGATCTTATATAGAACTACGTTCTATGTGTAAAATCGCTACATAAAAGCCCTAAAGGCTATGTTTGAAAACTACCCACTATCCCATAGTAAGTAGGCTGGTGCCTACTTACTATAGATGTAGAATTCTACTAACGTGATCTAAGGTAGGGACACTTTTCACAGCAGAGCACATCAGCTTTATGCTGCTACTGCTGGTCACGGGTCTCTACACAAACGTGATTTCATTCCATCAACACCGTATTTTAGTATTTAAATAAAGACCATATTTGCAGGTGAAGAAAAACACGTTTATGGCCACATAGGAAGAACGCTTATTTCAACGTTCACGATTGAGGACGTGGAAGGTGGTATTGAGGTCCACATGGGCAATGCGAACCTGACTGTGCATACCTTGTACGATGACGTTCATGACGCGAGAGGTATCAAGATCAGGTGGAACTCCTTTGCTCCGACCAGATTCGAAGATTGCTTTGATTTTGGTGAGAACCCGCTTTTAAATATTTTTGATCTGTTCTGTGAGATGGCTAGGTCATTTGTTTTTGATTTTTTTCTTATAAAATAGAGGCTACTTAGTTACCATTGCTTACCACTGTATAGAGCTAGCGCATATATATAGAGCTATAACTTTCTTTTTTTAAAAGCGACGTAAATGTTACTGGATTACAATGGATTTCACAATTACTTGCCATAAAATTAATATTTTAACAATGTTTTAAGGCAAAAAACATTGGTACGGAGGACCTATGCAAGTAGATCAAATTTATCCAATAGAGAAGGCTCAACAGATCTATTCGCCGTATATCTCCAAGGAGAACGACAATGGAGCGATCGTGGAGCGCTACTGGCTCAACTCCGCTGGGGAATATATCTACGTGCACCCGCAGGTCCCACTGTTCGTCGACTATAACAACATTGTTTCCAACCACATATGTTTCGGAGCACAGATAGCTGATCCTTACTCTTCGAGAAGAAATCACACAGAATTGTCATACGACTTCTGGTTACTATCTGACGTTAAGGCAGCTCATAAACATGCAGTAGAGAATTACTTAGGCAAGCCAACAGGCCTTCCAGATTATCGAATGGTCCAGCATCCCATATGGTCGACTTGGGCCCAATATTCCCAAGATGTTGACGGGATGAAGGTTTTGGAGTTCGCTCGTCAGATCAGCGCGCACGGTTTTAACAATTCTCAGCTAGAAATCGATGACTTGTGGGAGACATGCTATGGCTCCCTTACGATTGACGAAAAGAAATTCCCAAACTTTACCGACACGGTTCAAGAATTGAAAGACCAAGGTTATCGGGTGACTATTTGGGTACATCCATTAATAAATTACAATTGTGAGCCGTGGTTCTCTGATGCTTTAAATAAAGGGTGAGTATACATAAACTATATTAAATTCATCTACTGTTGTTAGTCTTCAAATTATCTTATCTGAAAAAGTGTCACGAAAGGTTATTACTTCGAGCCTAATTTTAGGCAAGAATCTACGATCAACATAACGTTGATGTTGATTTGTTTGGGTCTATTATGAAACAAACAGTTTCTACCCTCATTTTAGAGGAAGCATCTATGATCAACATAACGTTTATAACAATGAGTTTTACGGATGTTGATTTGCTGGGATCCATTGATTTTTACGATATATTTCATAAGTTCATATATTATTACAGTTATTTGGTCCTGGACGAGAGCGGCAGTCCTTTAGGCTCCTGGTGGAATAACAATGGCACATCAGCAGGCTTCATAGACTTCACCAACCCCGCAGCAGCAGAGTGGTTTTACGATCGAGTGAAGAACCTTCTCGATACGTATGGCATTGATAGCGTCAAGTTTGATGCTGGAGAGAGCAGTTTTACACCTCAGGTACAGATATAATCTATTTATCCAGTCGTACTTTAAAAGTAGTACTAAAAAATCATGATTATAGCAACTTTTGGGTGTCATTTAAATCTGATGGCCTTTTTTTATCGGGTCTACTACTATCTTCCAATAATAATAATCACCCAGGTGTCTGGTATTGATTATTGATTTATTATTAATACAAAACACGGTTAACATATTAGGTTTATGTAACTTAGATACATGATACTTGCATTATAAATGTACGAATACCTTCATACTTGAACTCAATTGACATGAAACTAGGAGCAGTGATGAATCTGTTATTTAAACAATTATTATAATAATTTCCAGATTGCAGTACAGACAGGAGACATAGACCTACAGCCACACCACATAGTCCAGGCGTATGCCAGGACTTGCGCAAGATTTGGCGACATGGTCGAAGTGCGAGCAGGCTTCATGTGAGTACACAACTCGAAGCTATGTAGAACTGTAGAATACTTTACGCTATTTAACGATGTAATTGCAGAACATAATAAATATTATTTACTAGGATATGTTGACCCGAATTTTGAATCCGTAAAAGGGAAACTGACAGGACATATTACAGTAATGTGCGATTAAGTAGAGGTCATAAAGGAAAGTCATCTTTCTCTTTTCTGTGGTAGAGGTTTACGAGAACCAGTAAATTTGAACGAAAGGAAATAATATAATATTTTCGTCTTCGATGAAGTTACGAAAAGCAACTTGTAAAAGAATAAATTAAAGCGTATCCTTCAATTGACATTTCTGTTTAAATCAATGAAAAGCTTATTGATAAAAGTCATTTAAATTAAGTATCAACTGTTATGAATTTCAGGACACAAGACTTACCTATCTACGTGCGGATGGTCGACCGGGACTCCATCTGGGGAATCAATAACGGTCTTCCAACATTGCTCACCACCACCTTCCAAATGAACCTGAACGGCTATACCCTGGTTTTGCCCGATATGATCGGTGGTAACGGCTACAACTTGAACCATGAGCAAGCTGATCTGCCCACAAAGGAGCTCTTCATCAGATGGGTCCAAGCTAACACTTTCTTGCCTGTCATGCAGTATTCGTTCGCACCGTGGAACTTTGACAACCAGGTAAACCAAATAACGAACTGAAGATGGCAGAGCTTTCGTGGTTCGACTCCGGCGGCACTACCGCCACACTTATTTCTGCCTTATAACAGCAGGATTCAGCGCTGCTGCGTTCTGTTTTGAAGGGTGTGGTAAGGGTCTCCAGTCTCCAATAGTCATCAGAGGCGTTCCATTTTAGTCGTCAGGGGTAGCAACCTCCGACCTGTGGCCAACCTCAGATAGGACTGTGTTCCTATCTGGGATTGATTACAGATGTCCATGAGCGGCTGTGGTCACTTATCATCAGGTGGACTGCATACTCGTTTTCTACTTCGATCATATAAAAAAACTGCCAACTTCAAAAAGCTAGAATTGTTTTTTGTAAATCAAGGCGAGGGAGACATGTAAATGCGTTCAAACTGTCAATAATACCTTCTTAGTACCCATCTACGTAATCTATGAAACTTTACAGACAGTGGAAATAAGTAAGAAATACACCGATCTCCATGCTGCTTACGCGGAACACATCTACGCAGCCATGCAGGCCTCGGTGGACGAAGGCAAGCCAGTCAACCCGCCACTCTGGTGGATTGCGCCTCAGGATGAAGACGCTTTAGCTATATGGGACGGTAAGATTGATGAAAAACTCTTTGTTGTACTGTGCTAAAAGGCTTAATGAAAACGAAGAAATTTACAGCATAGTGATATCCAAAAGTTCTCAAAAGCTAAGCTAAAGCAAATGCCGTAAAGCCCGGATTCTTCCCATTTCTGTGCCTAGAAATGAAACAATAATACTTAATTTTTATAATAAGGATTCTGCTACGATAATAAATTCTAATATTAGTTCGTTATTTCGTTTAAATAAGTATGTCAAAATTCTCTTATTTGTAAAATCAGCTCTGTAGCTCACATTTTTAAAGACAAATTATCGAGTTGTTTTGTACCACAATTGTTTTTAATTCTCCTCTTAGAAATAAACCAATACTTTGCTTCTAGAATACCTCCTCGGAGAAGACGTACTGGTAGCACCAGTCTTAGAAGATGGCGCTAGAAGCCGCGATATCTACCTACCAGCAGGCACGTGGCTAGAAGAAGGCGATCCTGAACGCGTCCACAACGGACCCATTTGGATAAAGGACTATCCTGCTCCCTTAGACGTATTACCTTACTTCGTGCGAGACAGAGGAAACGATGAGAACTCATCTACATCACCTAGCGTGGCTACTACCCTGGTACTTTTAGGATTAATTGCGAATATAATTAATCGTTTTTAAAAACTTTAAGTTAAGGAGCAGCATTTACTTTCTTAATTTTAATTGACGTGGTGTTAATAAAATAGTTTTTTATTACAGTATCTTTTACTTATGAACTTTTTACACACAGCCAAACGATGGCTAGAAATTTAGACACTTTTCCGCTATCTTTCAAAATCTATTAATTGACTTTGAAAAGAGTTGGCGTGTAATGCAGGCTTACGTCCTTCAGGCTGACAATTTCACCCAGATGTAGCCAGCTGAGATTTTTATTCAGGCATTTACAATGACATATAAATTATAATCTGATTTCATTAATTGGGAAGAAATCGCTGAACATATGACCAGCTATAACCCACCAAACACGAATTAATTCCCAATCGGCGGAAATGGTATAAAAATTATTTCAGTCAGTGCTCAATCTACCCATGGAAGGACAGGAGGCTTCATGATATAAATCCTTAAGCATTTTTGACATATCGTCCTAGACGAAATATTTAACAAAAGTTGTAGGTAGGTCTTAACCAAACTTAGTAAACGGCAGAAAGAATCGAGTTATCATCTTATCGTGCACAACTTCAGCTTGAAATTGATAAACGGATAACACAATATTGAGAGTGCTTTATTTATCACGATTTTTGCAGATGATATAGTTGTTTTTAGGAAGGATAGCGGCATTTGGAGTACTTCTTGGTTAGTTTTTCTTAACAGAATTCCTATACCATACAGCTCAGCTCAAAAAATTGCAAGCATACCCGCTTTTGAAAGCCTCTCCCTCCTTAAAAATTATTTAGTTTAGTCTTTAACCTGTGAAAAGAGAAAAAGACTGTTTTATTCACAGTCAATTATACATGCATTGCTTATTGTAATTGAACCGGCAACTAAATCACTTTATTTATTGTTTTTTCTTTATGGCAAATAGTTTTGGCAACTGGGAGCGCGCGGAGTACACGCGCGCTGTCCACGCTCTCTTTCCGCTCTGATGGCGTCACCTTATCTCTGGAACCGGAAATCACTGGAGGCTCCCATCTAGCGCTAGGCTATTATATTAATTTATCTTACTTATAACAACTTTGTCATCACGTGTTTTTTTACAACACAAATAATAGACACATTGGATTATACAGGACAGAAAACAGGCAGTTGTGTAGAAAAGATAGATTAATTCTATATGAGAACTGTAATTCTACTAACCTACTGACATTTCAATGTAATATGCAATTAATATTGAAAGTAAAATACAGCGATTATGTTGTTACACTGCATCCGCAATGTCTTGACAAATGAATCACATCTGGGATGGGAGATCAGGACAAAAGATGCGGCCAGCATAATGATACAAATCTATTAAAAGACGCTTTCTACACTCCAAGACAGTATCGTGGGTGCCATGGACACTCAAATCCATTCATCCATCAGCCCTTTGAGGTCCACTGTTAGACATAGGCCTCCCCTAAGTGGCGCCATTCCAACCGGTCCTGTGCCTTCTGAATCACAAACACAACTACGACACAAAAATACGAATACACAAACCCAGACCCAGAACGTAAATCTAAATTCATCATTTACATTCTGTCTGGCCGGGGATTGCTTCGCCACGGGAGTCATGTAAATCTACCTTTTACTCCTGACAATTAAATTGTAACGTCTTGTGTAACTTGCATGAAAAACTTGTATTTGCTGCATAAAGCAAACAATAAATATGTAAGTATGCATCTACGGCGTTGCCTCCGAACTAGGTCCGTGAGGACTGAGGAACTGCTCCAAGGAGCACCAGTGTGTTCATTTAATGATCCCGGAGCTTCCATATATATGCGTAGCGAGGCCGCTGAAGTGGTTTTCGTGAGTTCAAATCCCACAAATCCGATATTTATCCCAGGTGGACTATCTTCAGAAAAAAATCCTCGAAATGCCAAAAAAACATAGGCCACAAACCTAGCCTCAAAGACCACGTTGACTAACGTCGAGTCGAAAGTTGAGAACGATGAGTCGAAATTTTAAACTTTTAGTGCATTTAATAATGAAAGTTCAGGTATTAAAATGATAGGTAACAACAGCTCCAACGCGAACACAGCTTTATCAACAGAGCAATTAATACTCGGTAATGATATTAATGATACGATTGATGAACCTGAACAGACACAAAACAACGACTGCAATCGAGACGGGATCAGTCGCGGATCCGATGGGGTGACACCAGCATGGCTTCAGCTATCACAAGTAAGTTAATGTTTACCTTATCTTTAATACTGTAGTTATGCGGGAGAATAACAATTTCTATGGACAGAGTGAACAGGTAAAAGATAAAATATAATAATAAATAAATAAATAAGAAAAAAATACTGTCATTAGGACAGGACTACAAAGATTAAGTAGTAACGTTATACTACTTTCCTTTTCTTTAATCTACTGCATCGTACTTAAAAACACAGAACTAAATTTTGTGACTACGTTTAACTTGAGGGAAGAATGGAGCTTCTATTACTAAAATTCGTGTATCCAAAATTGTAGTTGATAAAACTGATGGATATTTATTGATACATCGTAAAGTTATTGAAAGTAAACTGTTAAAATAAAATAAAAAACTAGGAAAAAGAAGATAAATAGATTCTAGTGGAGACATCGTTTACCATAAATTTGATTTTTTAGAAATAATTAGACCACAAAATCCGACGGCAAATGCAGCTATACATATTCCAAATTGTATCTTGTAGGATATATGGCTGCATCATTTTTTTATACACAAAGTAAGCACAAATAATATCACAAATTTTATAATAGACGATTTTCATAATTACTTATAGTAGGTACAAAACCTATTCCAAATTTATCAGATAGGTTTTTGTTTCTATAATCTCATAATTTCAATATTAAATTTAAACAAGAAGATTGTATGGATAATGATGAAAATCTTTCTCATCTAATGATTCCAATTAATGAAATTGATACTAATAACGCTTTATTGGATTTACAAATGCTATGTGCCCACACCATGATAATAGGTCGATTGTTATCATAATCATGCAAAAAAACGGAACTAACGCCCGGCGTATTTTCTGATCTATTATAATCAACGATTACTGTAATTATAATATCGCAATGTATTGTCTTATATCTTTATAGATTCACACGCATGTAATTAAAATAAACAACATAACATTATACGCCTTTGAAAGTAACGGAAATTTTCAGAATCCGGAATTCACGTGATTACCTTGCGTATTTTTTTTTCAAATTAAAATGATATTCAAACGCCATATATTGGAACACATATATAATTACTCAAGGGTATACAATACTTCAATTATTCCTTCTCAAGTATACTTAGACCGAGACACATCTATAACTATTAGGTACATTACTTAAGAAATGCCGTTGCTTTCCGCGATGTCTCTAACAAAATGAATATCTATTCATTATTACAAATAAATAATTAAAATAATCACTACCTTACCGTATCACCGACATCGGTAGCCCAGCCTAACCTAATTCTAAGTAGAACAGGAGTCGTATTTGAAGTATATATGGATCTTATGATTAGTTTGAATAGTGTAAGGGTAGGTGAAGAGAAACTAAAGGATTGATGGAGGAAAGTCCAGTAAAAAAGAAACAGAAATCAGTGGAACAATCATTGCTGATACCTAAGTTCTAACCAATACAGCAATAACCTTGGCACTAGCATTGGCCCTGACGAATATAGCAATAATAATCGCGGTAACGTAAAAATCCACCTATAAACACATTAGCTAAAAGCAGCCCTTTTAAAACAGTTGTGTACCTACAGATATTAAATGACGTACCTACAGATATGACGACCCGCGTGGCGGAACGGTTTCCGTACCGGTCTGACGCGCAATAGGTCCTGGGTTCGATTCCCGGCCAGACGGACATCTAAATGTTGAATTCAGATTTCTGTTCTGGGTCTGGGTGTGTGTATTCGTAGATGCGTGTGTCCATTGCACCCATGACACAGGAGAATCATCATCATCATTTAATCCACACTTAGCTATTTAATAACTTCACCTTTCACTTGTATTCAGTTCTGGTGACGTCACTAATCGCGTACGCCCACGCTGTCGATATAAAGGTCATAGATAAGCCGGAACTCAAGTTACGTCTAGAAAACAACCCTTTTGGAGGTCTTAACGTCGTATGTGATCGCAGTAAGTATTAAATATTAGTGGTAATTTACCTTATTTTATATACCAATCTGCTACGGAACCCTCTATTGGATTCATGGCTAAAAAGATATTTAAAGAATTGAGCTTTTTCTCCATAACCAAGCTGTTTACCTTCCGAAGCGGTGGCAGAGAAGAAAATTTGGACATTTTTTCTTGTAAAGAATCTACTTTGAATAAATATTTTTGATTTTGATTTGAGCTAAGGAAATACAAACACTTTGGCATTTGTTAATACGGCAGGAATAATGTATAAATTAGTATTAAGTAGTTTGTATACAGAACTTGAAATGATAATTAAACCTTAATAATCTATTTATGAAGAAAATCTCCTTTCAAAATTCTAGATGTAGTTATAAATTCTATCTTAAGATAAAAAATACTTAGTCATTTCGCAAAAAACCTAAACACTATTTACCAATTTTACAGAAAGCGTATCAACAGTAATATCAGTAATAGGACGTACAGCAGGCGAGATAAAGGATATAGTTGAGAATGGAGACGTAGTCATCCAGTTCAATAACGACACTACCGTGAGACTGTCAGCTGATGAGATCGCTGGAGACAAACCTGGTCATGTGATTACCGTCACCTGGGAAGCTCCTAAGACCGTGCGTTTGGAGGACTGTGTCAATCTTGGTAAGGAAACTTATGTAGAAGTTTATCGAGAGAATAGAATTGATTGTGGGATTATTGAAGTATTTTAGCTGATTTAGATGAGATGGTGTCGTAGAATACACTGGCGGTTCAGAGATAGAGACTTCCATACCCAAGTCCCCTGATGGTCCTGAGTCCCTCTAAAGCCAAAAATCTAAATTTAAGTAATTAAGTCTATTCGACATCCTCAAGGAGACGAACAATTAAAAATATAGAATAATAATAATAACATTTTAATTAACAGAAGATCTTCTTCTTTTGGACATTAAATTAGCTGAAAGCTTATTTTGGCAGATCAAGAAAATTCTATTTGTATTTTAAACTACAATTAGTTCATACGGGCGTTAACCATGATTAACTTTTACAGGATCAAGCCACTGGTACGGAGGTCCTGAACAGAAACGTCAGTACTGGCCCATCGAGCGACTTATTCTCCAGGATTACTCATACGTCACCAAGGAGGCGGACAACAGTGCCATCGCGGAACCCTACTGGCTTAACTCTGATGGAATATTCTATTATTTCGACAAGAAAGTTCCTCTCTTCATCGATCAGAATGATTTACAAAAGAACGCAGCTTGCTTCATAGCGGAAATAAAGCCACCGTACTCCAAAAAGAGAGAGAGAAACGACTTGGTGTATGCTGTGGGAATATTCGACGATGTGAGGGTAGCTCACGAGTATGCAGTTGAGAGGTATCTGAAGAAGCCAACTGGTATACCTGATGAGAGGATGATCACTTACCCGATTTGGTCCACGTGGGCGAGATACAAACGTGACGTCAATCATGACGTAGTACTGAAGTTTGCTGATGAGATCGCGAGTAATGGGTTTCCTAACAGTCAACTGGAGATTGACGATCTTTGGGAAGTTTGCTACGGATCACAGACGGTGGATGAAACAAGGTTTCCGGATATGAAGAGAACCGTTGACATGCTCAAGGCAAAGAACTTCAGAGTGACGCTGTGGACACATCCATTCATTAACAAAGGCTGCGAGCCCTGGTACTCTGAAGCTCTGGAAAAAGGGTTCGTATTGTACATTTTTAACTGATATTTTAAGGGTAGTCAGATCTTTACTGTCAAGATGTACTGGCTATCAGAGCAATCTAACCATAAGTGCTTCCACCCAAATCTGATTGTAGCCACGTAGTGGTTTATGAGTTTCCGCCAGATATGTAGAGAAATCCATATTCTGCTGAAGTTAATTTCAGTAACATTTCTACCCGTATAAGATAATCAGAAAGATCAATAAAAATAATTCAATACTTTACAGATACCTAGTCTCTTCTGAGTACAACTCAGTGGAAACCAGCTGGTGGAACGACAATGAAACTACGACAGCGGTGATAGACTTCACGCAGCCTGAAGCCCGCCAGTGGTACGCTGACAGGCTACGAAGTCTGCAGACATCGTACGGGATTGATAGCTTTAAATTCGATGGAGGAGAGTCTAGTTGGTCTCCACAGGTATATTTTAGCAAATTTCTCAAGCCAAATATTATTGGTATAATTATTCTACAAGTCAAAAGTTATTTCGTCTATCTTCTGTCAAAAAATCGAATCAGGCCGTTCTTCCTATTTCACTGTTATTATTGTATATTGAATTTATTTCAACTACGAAACTATAGCATGCGCACAAAATAGCTAATTACAAGTGAAAACAAATTAAGCACCTATTTTACTCTTGTTAATCTAGATCCCGCAACTTCGCGGCGACATCATGGATCAGCCGGGTGTTATCACAGCAGACTACGTGAGAGATGTTGCCCTATTTGGACCCATGGTTGAAGTACGAACTGGATATAGGTAAAGAACTTTATTTTTTTAATGCTGAACTTATACAAAAGACTTAATTAAAATTTTGCGTTTTTTGGTATCTCCAGAAGTTTAGTTCCTAAGTATTTCGTTTTTGTTGTGAATCTTCATAATTATCCTTATGAAAGCCGTTCAGAAATAGAAGATATTTGACCTTTTTATCTTAACAACTCTTAATTGTACATACTTTTGTCTGCTGTGTTTGTTCTAACTTAGATCTTAATCCGAACATAATCATAGACTATACCCCACCTTATTCCAGAACCCAAGACCTCCCGATCTTCGTCCGGATGATCGACAAGGATTCCTACTGGACCTTCGAGAACGGTCTTCCAACCCTCATCACCACACTACTCCAGATGAACATGAACGGCTACCCGCTGGTACTGCCAGACATGATCGGTGGTAACGGGTATAATGAGCCACCGAATAAGGAGCTCTTCATCAGATGGCTCCAGGCCAATACCTTCATGCCCAGCATGCAGTTCTCGTATGTGCCTTGGGATTTTGATAATGAGGTAAGGCTTTGATACTTTCGAAGGATTCAAAATACATCATTTTCTTCAATGGGACTAAGACAAGGCCATTGTAAGTCTTAATACTTGCCTTTGAAACTTTGATATTGATACATTCGATAATTTGGCTACATTTGGCTACTATTTCATAAGTTGCAAGATGTTACATGTCTCTCAGTATTTTTATTAAGTAGAGGAAAGCAATTTCAAAGTATTTTGTTACCAAGATGTCTGTTCAACCGTGGTGGATCGAATAACAAACAAAACAATTTCATATGTTTATTTCCAAAATGTCACGTTTAATTCCGCCCAGATAGCTCTGAATGATGGATATAGATTTCGGTTATGGCTATGTTTGTGTATTCAACTTTAGTGTGTAGTGTGTGTGTGTGTGTGTGTGTAGTGTTTACGCATTTAAAAAAAGAGTCAATTTAGTTAATATTATTTATTTCCAAGATGTCACATTCGTTTGATTTCTTTTACCCCTAATCAGACTACACACATTGTCATTCCTTCAAGCATAAACCCTTTATTGGTTAGTCCTTTTTGTGTGCTGCAATTTTACCAGAATAAAGTTTATTTCTTTCTTTCATTATAATATCAATCCACAGACAATAGCCATCAGCAAAAAATAAACAGTAGTAGCAGTAGTGACAGTTAAAGGAGAACTCACCTTTTAATATGATGACTGCCCGCGAGGTGGGACGGCCACCATACCGGTCTGACGCGCAATGAGTTCCGGGTTCGAACCCCAGCCAGACAGATATCTGAATGATGCATTTAGCTTTCTATTCTGGGTCTAGGTGTTTGTGTATTTCGCTTTGAGTATACTTGGCAAACCAAAACATTGAAAAAAAACAATGTTTGCGTATGAGTGTAAATAGTTTTTTTTTTAAATCCCTACGCGTATAAACTCATTACACCCAACAGACAGTGGCCATCAGCAAGAAGTACGTGGATCTGCACGCACAGTACGCACCAGCGATCATAGCGGCGTGCGAGCGCGCGACGGTCACGGGCGCGCCCGTCAACCCGCCCGTGTGGTGGGCGGACCCTAATGATACCGCTGCGTTTGATATATGGGATCGTATGTATTTATTTTCTTATTTTGAACTAGGCGGTCCTCGCGTTTAAAAAATTAAAAAAAGAACATATTTAAAAGTAAATGTTATCCCGCTCCCCCGCGATTGCGTGCGCATGCGCGTGGAGCAATGTAGCTTATGTTACGCTTTAGACCTTCAGCTAACTTCCAGTGAAAGTCAAAATCGGTTTAGCTGTTTAGAAGATTACCTCAGACAAACAGACACACAAACACATCCTTTCAACGGTATACATAACTTTGTTCACACCAGAATTAAATGTGACGGTAGTACCCCCGGACCGACACCGTGATTTTTAGCACATGATACTATATTTGCAATAAAAGGTCATGTATGAACACTCACAAGTATATTGCATAACAAGTAAATCAAGTTTTATTTCAAAGTAGTAAGTACTGCTATTTGAACTATGCTAACTCGGACACTAACTTTTTATATTTCAGAATACTTACTGGGTGAGGACATACTAGTGGCCCCAGTGGTGGAACACAGCGCTCGGGAGCGTGACGTGTACCTCCCCCGCGGGACGTGGCGGGCGGGGGAGGGGGGGCAAGTGTACCAGGGGGGGGACTGGGTGCGGCGGTACCCAGCACCCTTGGATACCCTGCCCTACTTCGTTAGGGTTTGACTTTGAACATCGCTTGTACAATTTTCAACGGTATAAACCTATAAATAAATATTAAATAACGATGACAAAATTTTGGATGTTTTTTTATTTATAGACATAAAATGAGATTCCAGGTTGTTTATTAATATGGAGTCCATATTAATAAAAAACCTGCAATCTCATTAATGGATGGATGGATCTCATTACAATACTGCATACAATCCATCTCATAGTCGCGTCCATAGACAACAGTGATTAACCGCAAATATGATTAGAATCTTACATGAAATTAGCCACAGATGCTTTGCTACTTCGGAGAAAATACCTCGGAAACATAACCTACCCTAACCACACCCTTTAAACTAGAACACAACACCGCATAACCCTTGTTATTAGACAAAAATACCAAATCATTTTTTATTATACTACTCGGTACTCTGGATGACGACCCGCGTGGCGGAACGGTTACCATACCGGTCTGACGCGCTGAGTCCCGGGTTCGATTCCCGGCCAGACAGACATTTAAATGATAAATTTTCTGTTCTGGGTCTGGGTGTTTGTGTATTCATGTATATGTGTGTCCATGGCAC
>DWPV01004052.1:0-14152 GCA_018251915.1 Urbanus proteus proteus
ATTACATTGAAATATTTTACTGGGTTAACAGCATTGACAATAATGTATGTAAATTGTGTTTAAAATGTACTTATGTAATTATTTTAGGTATGATGTAGTATGTAGTAATAAATGAAACGACCCGCGTGGCGGAGGGGTTACCAGACCGATCTGACTCGCAGAGGTCCCGGGTTCGATGCCCGGCTAAACAGATATATGAATGATGAATTTAGATTTCTTTTCTTGGTCTGGATGTTTGTGAATTCGTCATTGTGTGTCCATAGCACCCACGACATAGGAGAAAATCCTACTGTGGGACTATGAGTCTAGAAAACGTCTTTTTTTAACAAGCATGTAGTTCTTCTGGTGATAAGTGATCACTGCCAACCACGGACATCTGTACGCATTTTCTTATAAAACAGGCGTTCTAGCTAAAGTCAATCACATAAGCTACTCCCGAAGGTAAAGAGGCCAATTAGATTGTTATATAAAGATTATAGATGCATTATTTTCTCCGGGAATATGATTTGTAATTTTTTATAATAATTCATCAGTATAATATATAAATAAAAACTGAGACAAATGGAGATAGATTTTATTTTTCTGTTTACAGATAACACACTGTTATATCAACCAACATATTTTACTGATTATTTCTTATATTAGATAGAATATTACAGTATGAAATACCTAGGCTTACAATGATTTATCCAATACTTAACAAAGTGTATTTTTATTTTTATACTCATTGTATCGAATAAAGTAATATCCTGATATCAGAATAATAGAAAATATCGTACAATGGCAGGTATAAGGACGATATTATTGACAAAAGATAAAATTCGTTACTACTTCAATATAAGTACAAATAAGGATATTTGTTTCTTATGATAGCGACCCGCGTTGTAAAGCTTTTTCCTGACACACAATAAGTTCCGGGTTCAATCCCCGGCCGGACAGATTTGTATCATGAAATTAGGCTTCTGTTCTGGCGCATGTTTGTGTATTCGTCTGTGTATGTCCATTGCAATCACAACACAGGTGAAAATACTATCTACTGTAGGGCTACGACTGTAGAAAATGAAAAAAAAAACGTCTTTTTGGTGATTTTTTTCTTTAATTTACGCAAACACAGCAGTTCTTGCGTTTCATTGCAACAGTGTGTTTGTCGGTCTCTCTGGACCACCGAAATGCCAGGAATAGCTACGCATCTGATTGATTTCAGATAGGAATGTTAAAACCCCTGTTCTATATAAAGTTTATTACAGGTTCCTAGACAGAAGTGACCATTTTATCATCAGATCGTTTGTCATTAAAAAAACCCATAAATATAGAATGCAACGTAGTAATTTTTACCCACATATATCACTATACCACGAGTTTTTCACCACATCAAAGCACTAGTTATTGATTTTGAAGCCTCTATAACTGATGAAGATGTAAATTGTCGGGAAACAATCCCAATTAACTCTGACTTGCATGCGCGACCATTTGCCGAGGATGATTGGAAAATTACCGCTCTATATCTCCCGCCTGGATATTGATTGTGATTGGTTTCCGCAGAATAAATATTGGCTCATATCTCACGGATGGAAATACAATGTTGCACGAAGCTTCTTATTTACTGCCTAATGATTTGCTCTGACCTTTTCTGTTTCAAATGTGCATTTTTTATGGGAATGAAGTAGCAAATGTCCATGCAGGCGTGTTGGTAAGTGGTCATTGCCGCTTGTAACCAACTTCATATTTTGAGTTTCATCTGTTTCAGGTGGTAGAACCTTTTGGGGTTCGACTTCCGCGGCACCACCGCCACTCCTATTTCCGCCTCATAACAGTGTTCAGCGCCGCTGTGTTCTGGTTGGAAGGGTGTGGTAAGGGAGACATTCTTATTCGACGTGTTTTAACTTAGTCCTCAGGGTTAGCAACGCATCTGTGGTCGACCTCAGGTACGACTGTGATCTTATCTGGAATGATTACAGATGTCCATAAGCGGCAGTAACCACTTATGATGATAGAGGTGGACTACATGCGCGTTTGCAACCTCAATTTTATAAAAAAAATGTTAACTATAGGTGAATTGTTACTACTGAAGAAGATGATCGCCACATTTAATTTGAACAACCAGCAACAGCAACTGCATACTTCTAACAAAACACAAAACCGTTTTACGCTATAAATAGGTGAGGTAATGATAACTTTCAATCCATACTCGTACTAACTCGTGGTTGAAATTAAATATTAATAAGTAGCTTTTGCCTGCAGCTTCGCACGAGTTAAATCATTACATAGTATAAAACAAAGTCGCTTTGTCTGTCCTTATATCCCTATGAATGCTTAAATCTTTAAAGCTACGCAACGGATTTTGATGCGGTTTTTTAATAGATAGAGTGATTGAAAAGGAAGGTTTATATGAAATTTAACGCGTTCGAAGCCGCAATCTATCTATTAAAAAAACACAGCAAAATCCGTTGCGTTTTAATGATCTAAGGATACATAGGGACAGACAGCGGAAAGCGACTTTGTTTTATATTATGTATATATGAAGATGACAGTGTAATAAAATATTAATCAGTACTTGAAAATTTATTGCAAATTGAACTAAGATAAATGCATCATTCCATGCCACGGTATTTCCATTTAGTAATATTGGAGTCTGCATAACTGATGAAGATGTTTAATGTTGGGATGCAATCTCAATTATCTCTGACTTGCAGGCGCGACCATTTGCTTGGGATGATTGGAAAATTACCGCTCTATATCACTCGACTGCGTATTGATTGCGATTGGTTTCCGTAGAATAAATATTGGCTCATATCTGAGGACTGAAAATGACATCGCTGCTTCTCGTCCTTCTGTTTGTTGAATCAGAATTTTTCGATAATGTTTCAAGTATGCAAATATATAGTGATAAGCCACTTCCAATTATGGTTACCGTAGGACCCCGGTACAATTATACGGAAGCCTATAGAAAATGTTGAATGCCATCGCAATTATCTCTCCCTAACTCTTTAGACCATTGGCCGAAGACGATTGGAATATTAAATTTGCCGAATTGTGATTGATTATTACAGCAGGATAAATATAGCATCTGCATGTAAGATTTTAACGTTTTTTGAATCACAAAAGTCATAAATATTGTTATTATTAGTATTCGCTACAGATCTAGTAGATGTACTTTACTTTGTTCGTGTCCGTCATCATACCACATCTATGTACATACATAATAATATACATATGGACAATTTACTAACAGTGCCCCTATATACCATAAAATATCTATAGGATAGGAATAGGAAGGGAAGGATCATCACGATAACATTGTCATTAAAACTTCCATCCTAGTTGCACTATACAAAAATCCATAGATCACATGATATTGATTGTGATTGGTTTCCGCAGTATAAATATTGGCTCGAAACTCACGGAACGATAGAAATTGCCCGCATGTCGAGGATGCTTTATTCACCACGTGGCCTGATCGTTGTTTGCTGAAAGTTTCCAGCTCAGTATCGTAAAATATCGATATATCATGAATATTAGTAATAGTTGTTTATGCATAAACACGTGCGATGAACGAGCAAATATTGTTCCGCTATTATTGCTGTATCAAATGCATTTGTTATCGATATTTATTTGGTACGTTTCAATTGATTTGTTACGTGCGTCACTGAACTTATAGTTTCAAAATGTTTATTTGAATGAATCAATAAATGAACCAAAACTTTACAATATTTAAGCAATCAATGCTTTCTACACTCATAGCCCCACACTAGAATTTTATTCTGTGTTGTGAGTACAATAAGATACATAGGAACACACAAACACCCAGACCTAGAACCGAAACCTAAATTCAGCAGTCACATCTGTCTGGCCGGAGATCGAAGCCGAAACCCATTGAGTGCTCCCTGATATGGTGACCACTCCCTCACGCGGGTCGTCAATTACAACATGTGGGAATAAAGTATTGAGACAAATTTATGGTTTAGCGAAATCATACATAACCAAAATTGCCTACAAGCACATAAAAGCAGTGAGTGAAAAGAGTAATTTTCTCCACCATGAAAACAGTTATTTATTGTGATACGGCTGTAGAAGGGATTTCACGCGGAGTAGAACGTTAAAGACTATTTGGGTTTTTTAACCGACTTCCAAAAAGAAGAAGGTGTACAATTCGTCCGAATCTTTTTTTAGCGACAAATATAATTTTGAAAATTTTTTTTGGGTACTTCATATTGCATATTATGAAATTAACGCATATTAAGAATTTATCTTGTGACATCTGTGAAAATATGTGATTTTGGCAATACTAAAGTAATGTATAAGTCGATAAATAAGACGTCTCGAAGAAAATGAGTTTAATCAAGAAATCATTTTCTTAGATTGCCGATATTTTTCCATGAAAATTTCTAACTTACTTCTAAAATTAAAGAGATTTTTTAAAAACTACATTATGAATATCTGCACGAGCATGCGAATAACTCACCGGATTCTACTGACCATGCAAATTACTCTGCATGATGTATATGCAGATCTGAAACAAATAGCGTATCTAAAACACAAAGGACTATGCATAAAATTACATTGAATAAAAGTGCAAATGCGAAAAGGTGCTGGGACGTAAAAAGTTAATAAAGTCAACACCGCGTAACATGATACAAAATATTTTATTTATCTAACAGGAGTATATTTCGGTATTCGTTTTATGTTCATGTGGTGTGTTGTTAACACTTTAAAGGTTTAATTGGAGATTTCATTCGATTGTTTTAGTAAAAGGTACTTGAAAACTACTTAGTTTGCTATGCCCATCTTTATTTATACTATATAATAAATAAAATTAAGTATATGTTTGTGATTTCAAAATATTTTTTTACTAAATGCATATAAAAGTATACACGATATAACGGATCTAAGACCGGACTACAAAACCGAAATATGCCTATTTTCTCTGAGTTATTCTAAATATTAGTTGTTGCTTTGACTCATGTTGACCGGATAATAAGTCCCTGTTGACCTTTAGTTTAGTTAAAAATATACCTTATTTAGCTATATTTCTACTCGTAGTTAGGACACAGCAAAAGCCCCCTAGAAGATCTCTGAACGCTGTCGTTAGTATCAACTAAATAACTCAAAATTTTGATAATCTATGAGTGTTGGCTCTATAAAAGAAGCTCATTAATCGAATAACAACCTAATCGAATTGTAAGATATTAGTGCTAATATCCCTCCGTCACATCACTAGAAACATTTCCACTTTTTGTTTTATCCACATTTCTTAAACTATTAGAGAACGAGGAAAAAAGTCAGCGAAGCTATCGTGAAATCAACAATAGACAAAAAGACTATTATGCTTCTTAGACACAAAAGCATAAGTCGTAAATCGTCGAAAAAATTCCATACGCCATTTCCTGGAGCGATCAAGATGACAGCATCTAAAAACGGCACTCGGCTCGGTCAAGTTTCGTTAGTTTTTCCAACACTTTAGTAACACGAGAATGGGATTGGAACTCGGTGTGGTTGTTTCCACGTACAGTCTCTTACGGTAAAATTATCGTCCTACTAATAGCTTATAGCTCTAATTAGGCGAATGCAGTTTAGTGGTTAAGATCGCACAGTACATTTTTAAAACTGTGAATTTTATATACCTAAATTGAGGTAATTAATTATAAATAGAAAATTTCCAGATGTATTAAGATATAAGTTTTATTTTAAAGCGCATTCATAGGTGGTAATGTATCGCGCCTTCAGCATTGAATTTATGTTAGATATACGATTTAGATACATATTTTCATTTACACATCTATCCTATTTCCATATATTTGTGTACTTACTATACAAATTTGTATTTCAAAAGCAACCCTTACTCTATGAAACAATGAATATAGAAAGCATAAATAATAAATAACGCGCAAGTGAAATTATTAGCTACTATTTCTCGTTGTTATCTTCGATCGCTATAATCATAAATAACTGTTACAATGTTCGTTGTCGTTCAAACGTTGATAATGGAAACAGGTCTAGAATGGAATGGGGCGACGGGGAGTTGGGTAGCAGCGACACGCTGTGTAATCTCAAGTTAGCGAGCAATTTGGTGTTTGCTTTCAGCGATGCAGCTTTGACTATCGGATTGTCTTCACGTTAGGGAAAAACTTTCCGAAGAACGACTGCTTCGGAACGAACGTGCCATTCCTATTTGCGATTAGATAAGTTTTTCAACGGTAATGTGGTGCAATTTCGAAAATGCAGGTTTGGAATGTTTCGAAATAACGTGTGTTCCACGTGCGGCATTTTAGGGCTTCACGGAAGATAAAGCGCGGTTTTTGTTAACATTTCGGAAAAAGTGTCAGCAAACGTTGGGTCGCCGGTAAACAAAAACGACTTGTGAAGTAGCATGCAATCCGTCTAAGTTAAAATGGTCTGCAGTCTATAAAGAACCACATAATAATATGATAATACCTCATAAAAATAGGGATGATATCAAGGCGGTTAGGAATTCTTTCCTACTCATGAGGATTAAGTCGGGACGTCTCATGTTTGTGTAATGTGTATATGTCTGCATTTCCATACCATTCAGACTTCAGCGCAGAATAATACAGTGCAAACTTGGCGAAATAGAAAACATACATTTCGTGATGCTTCCATATTACAATCATGCTTTTATGGAATTGAAGACGCAGATGAACTTACATTCTACTAGGTAATAAGTAGTTAATACGGTCTATGGACAACTGTAATTACTCGTAATCTATACAAATAAATAAAATTGAAGTGACTATTCGTGATTTCAAAGTATCATTTTTTTTCTTTATTCATAATACATTATACTTACAATACATACATTATTTTACTTTTATTACATTTTTATTAGATATTTCCTAGTTCGCTCTAATATATAATGTTGGCTCTTGACCAGGATCTGACCAGGTACCTTATATTTCGTGCTCACGTACGAATTCAGTAGATTTATTACCCGCATGAAGTGAGTAATGGTACAAATATGTTATATTACGAAAAGATTTTTGTGTCCAAGGTAAAATGTATATTATATCCCTATTCATAATAACTTAAAGTAAGGCCTTTGAGTCTCTATATATTTGTTTATTCTTGTTTCGTATAGTAAAATTATCAAAATACTATAAAATTGTGGGCTGAATCGAATTTTTATTTATCACATTGGATTTCAAATCTTGGCTTGGTTTCCCCTCCTAGAATTTCCAAAATTTATTCTCTATATACTACTGACGATGCCCATTTTAAAGTTGACAGAAACTGTGTCTAACTTATTTCCTGAGAATAATTTAGACGATCGACTCAAAAACAATAAGCACTGTAAATTTTATTAACTAATTTAACTGGAACGTTCAAGGAGCTAACGGAATGCACTCGTAGAATTTTCCCAATAATTTGGATTCTATTCACGAAGGCGAACAAGCGTCGAATAAGGCGGGCGGGCCAAATGAACCGGACCGCGGTGCATTATGTTCCGTACAGCGGAACACTCATTGAAATATAACGCCAATCGTTTACATGCTTCTATACCATATTTTTAATAATAGTATACAAATATACAATAACAATGTTGTAATTGTTGTTTATATTTTTTATAATGAAGGGAAGCGATAAGAGACATACTTATCTTGATGAAAAGTTGTCGGGGTTGCATACATTGCATAAACATTTACAATACCAGGGGAATTACCAATGCATTGCCGGCTACTATAGTACTTAACTTTGTAAAACTTCGTGTAATTCTCTAAAAGCAGTAATATCAGTACCGTTTTGTACAAATATTCAGTTAAAGTAACATGTATTTTACCGCTTAGTAGTCGTAGTAGCATATAAATATACTAGATTAATTACAGTTGCCTCGCCATTCTTGTTCAAATCCTGGTCGCCTTGAAAATAGCTTATGTGATCAATGCCACATAGTAGGATCTAAACAGTTGCGACCAAGCTTTACATTTGGGCGTTCAACTTATACAAAAACTTGAATTCTACGTCACAACAATTATTCCAAGCGCAGTATCACAATGATGTCAGTCGTACTTCCTGTTGGCGCAACATTTGAATCCGTCGCCATTTTTAAAAATGTGCCATCGCATGAAACGTCACTTCCGGTTTATCTCTGGTAGCTTTCATAGATATTTTCATGCAAAATAATCCTACATTTTTGAAAAGTGTTAATTCGAATAATGATCAAGAAACAAAAAGATTGAATATGGCTGTTTGTATACACGGCATTTTACATTATTTAATTCGTTATACAGCGACGATATTGTGATGCCAGTAAATGTTTTGTTATGAAGTTAGTAATTCTGGACTTGTTCCAGCTCGCAAATTGAATTGTTTTAATTTTTGATGTAGATATTTGGCTACAGTCTCATGTTAAATAGGCATTCCACAATACATATCTCGGAATTTAGAATACAGTATCATTTATATGTGTATGTTTATTGTATGCTAGAGCATTACATATTTATAGATTAATCCCATAATAAGTAAGTAATTTCAAAATGTTTGCGTTTATATTTTGAACGTTAACTAAACATAATAATTGTAAATGGACATAAAACATACTTTATTTTCAAATTACTTCAACAGGGTATTCTGTATCCAAACCTCTGTTTGTTATCGTATAGTTTATTGATTCCGTCAATTGTTACATTAGTAATAAATTAATAATTATGTTATCACATTATTATGTTATTTCTGAAAAATCCTTATTATGAAAAATAATATAAATAAAAATATTATAATAATATCATACCGTCGGGATATCAAGGTGTCTACGCGGACAGCGTAGCAGCCGTCAGTTGTTTCACAGTTGATTATCCCGCACGGCTCAGTGCCTCGAACATAATACTCGTACTTCCAAACGCTTTTGAACACTTTAAAACACCCGTTTTACACTTATGTTACAATGCACATTATTTGCTTACCGGCGTTTTAAAATTACATTCTTGTAAAACGTATGGTAATAATATCATACTGTCAGGATGTTGTGGTGTCTGCGAGGAGAGCGTAGTAGCCGACAGTTGATTATCCCGCACGGCTCTATGCCTCTGACATAATACTTCTAAACGCTTTTGTACATTTAAAAACACCCGTATTACTTATATTACATTGTATTTTACTTACTTACCGGTGTTTTTAAATAACATTATTGCAAAACATACGCTAATAATATCGTACAGTCAGGATGTCGAGGTGTTTGCGAGGAGAGCGTAATAGCCGACAGTTGCTTCACAGTTGATTATCCCGCACGGCTCAGTGCCTCAGACATAATACTTCCAAACGCTTTTGAATATTTTAATTCACCCGTATTACACTTATATTACATTGCAATTAACTTGCTTACCGGTGTTTTAAAAATACATTATTGTAAAACGTATGGTATAATAACAAACTGGCAGGATTTCGAGGTGTCTACAAGGACAGCGGAGTAGCCTTCAGTTGTTTTACAGTTGATTATCCCGCACGGCTCAGTGCCTCGGATATAATGCTTCCAAACGCTTTTGAACATTTTAAAATACCCGTGTACTTTCCTTACATTATAACGATATGGTTTCGTGTTATAGTATTTTTAAGTGACTTTACTATCGGCTATATTTTATTGCACATCTGGTTATCTGTAATCAACTTCAAGTGAAATTCTAATAAAGTCAAATGGCCATCTGTAACCATGTGTAAAATATGCAACAGGATTCCTACCCGAAATCGATAAGTAACTGCCCCTGAGAACTAAGTTGGAACACCAAAGTTAGTCAAGTTAGCTAAAAGCCCTCTCGAATTCTAGCATAAATTAATCAATCAAACCAACAAGGCTCTATGGTCTTGGAACTTCAACTTGATAGATTCATTCATTTAGTAGAACATGACTGTAGAGAAATCTTTATTATCTTTTGTTAATTAACTTTTTTATAATATAGAAGTCGGAAACGTGCAAGCAGTTCACTTAATAGTTAGTGGTTATTGCTACTCATAGACATCTGATGTATTAACCACTGTTACATGGCCACTCCGAAGAACGTATGTCTCCAATACAACAGTTCTCAAGTCAAAATTCAGCAGCACCTTAATGTTATTAGGTCTAGTTAGATATAGGTTATATACAGGTAGTTTAGTGTTGGTGCTGAAAAAGGTAGACACAGTTTAATATCTTATTAATTCAATAATCTTTATTATCTAACGTTAATTAACTAGGTGTGTCACAGGGCTTATTTTTCGGGCCGTGATTGAAATTTTATTTATGTTTTATGGTCGAACGGCCATCAATCCGGATTACCCGCCGGAAGGAGAGAAAACATGCTGGTATTAATAAAAACGACATACAATCATATTTTATGGGAAAGATTCATCTCATATTCCGCCCGCAACCTCTGGCTATTAACGATTGAATGAACCTGTAATTTATTAACATTATTATAATAGGTAAATATGGAATAAATTATATTATGCACAATATATGAAACCGAAATCAGTTTGCACAATTTCTGTAATTTATTAAAAACCTAACGTAGTAAATGTGCCATTTTATTAATTTGACCCGCAATTACCAAATTCGATCTCAGCCGATATAGATATTATGAATTTAAATTTCTGTTCTAAACCTTTTCTTAAGCGGGTTTTAATATTGTTTTAGATAAGTTGGAATTAATTTATGATATATACAATTAAGCTACTTAATTAAGCGTTATTTTAATTTAATTATTAATAGTTTTGGTTAAGTTTTATGTTTTAGTTATGTTAAAGTATTATTATATTTTCAATAAATAATTTTAAATTAGAGTCAGTCACAAAATTCAATAATATTTTTAAGGAAACTTTCACAGTACGCAAGTGTATTTACAAGACACATTGATGAAATGACCACATGACTCGTATCTACAAACTGCCAAAATATTGTAAACAATACACTAACAAAATAAAACATAGATTAAACAAAATTAAACAATGTTTACATTTTATTATTCAAAAGCCACTTACAAGACACTGCTCATAAAGTCACAAACCCAAACTTCGGTTGGCAACAATCTGACGAAGTATCACCCACGTGCATGTAACTTCCTTTCAGTTCTTTGTACAGCGCTCCATTCTTCTTAAAGCCTGCATTTTTATGTCGCCACAAAACTTGGAGCGTGTCTCTGCATTTTCCAGCCACAGTTTTAAAACTATGAATCCTAGCGAGTTACGTCATGTCTCCAGAGAATTGGCTTGATGTATTCAATGCAAAATATTATACTTTTTCTGGAAAATGGAAAGAAAAGAATTATAACAAATGTAAGCTTTAAAGAATTGTTTGTTTCAAGCTGGAGTATATGAAGAAGTAAATTTCACAAGGTTGTTTTATTGTAATATACTTATTCATAATTCTATGATAAAAATAATCATCCAAAAGTGGTTAGCCTAGAACCTATCCTATTTATACTTTTGATTTCAGGTACAATTCATAGGATAGCATAAACCACTACTTTAAATACTTTTTATTGCAATATTATTATTTACGAGTCGACTTATCAACGTATTCACGCTTGGGATGAAAATTAACTCTAGTAAACCAATAATCTGTAACACAAAGCAAATATCATTCCGTATAAACCCAATCTAGCTCAAAGTTTATCTTATTCTAGTAACTAGAAACCACACAGTACGTTACTGTAAGCTTCCTCAGAAGTATTGTGTTACACACTAAAATATCGGTTTCCTGTTACCTAATACCTTTCAGCGAATTTCCGATAGAAGTAACATGATCACGGTGCTATTGTGACCTCCTTCAACCCACATCACTAGAACTGCGACGGTAACATTATTAACATGAAATGAACAAAATATACTATTGTAAGTAAGAAAGGGTACTATTAATTTTACCTTTTTACCTCTCATAAAAATCCAAGATTACTAAGGAACCAATGTTTCTTTATAACCCTCCAATGAACTACGTGGACCCTTTCGACCCATATCAAGTTTGTAGCACTTGACACTACATTATCAACACGTGCAATCTCGCTGGAAGGTGTTCATTATGATATAATAGCGTATGCCCTAATAAACTACCCTATACTTTTCCTTCAAAGGAAATAATAGGCTATTCAATGAATTAAAGAAAGGTTTGTAGAACATACCAGGAACACAGTTGTTACAGTTCTTTATTTGTTAGTAACAATGGATCATTTTTTAAATCGAGAAAGTCACAGTAACTTGTGTATCTACGAGATATTTAAATAATATTAGTCACCATATTTTGTCACATCTATTTCATTTTATATTTTACAGAACTTTAGATGTTATTAATGCGCGAATTTCTGGAAGTAACTATCAATTTGAAAAAAACCGCGGAGCACAATTAGTATAGTGAAAAATTATCTTTAAATAATTTCCGTATATTAATTTTGTTTTCATTAATTGGTATTTAAATATTATTTTGATTTGTAAATAATAATCGACGGAAGGTAAATAAAATTTACTTGACTTCCTTAGCCATATGTACATGTACTGGCTAATCCCCGCGGTTAAAAAAAATAAAAAAGAATACATATCAAAACATTGGTAACGCCTCACTTTCCCGCGGAGGTGACTGCATGCGCGTGGGGCGCGCGCTAATACTTTTTTCCAAAATTAAATAGCAAATTTAATAGCCTATATGTTATTCCAGATCATAATCTATTTCTGTACCAATTTCCATCCAGATCCAATTAGCCGTTCTTAAGTTATGGAGTAACAAACATCCATCCATCCTCACAATCTTTTAACGTTATAATATTAGTAAGGTATGACTTTACTTTATTGATTTTTTACTCTTGTAAATTAATAAAATATCAATAATAATTTTAGAGTAAATATAAATACAGTGTTTGTGCTACCTCACCCATCGCAGGAATCTGATAGCCACTATGCCCCTTTCGACCCATATCAAGGTTGCGCACTTGACAGTAACATTATTGCTCTCGGTGTGTGGTATTCGTAATATGTGCGAGTAGACAACTACAATTCATTATAACTCACGGTTGGGATGGTTTTACCGCATGTATTGTTTGTATTTAGTGGAAATAATGATCTGTCATGCACCTTTTCTTATATTAAGAGTAGTTTGAAGAATATAAGGACAGTTAAAATGCTTAAACTTAAACTTAAAACGCTTTCTGCACTCATAGCCTCACAGTAGGATTTTCTCCTATTCTGGGTGCCATGGACACACACATACACGAATACACAAACACCCAGACCCAAAACAGAAATCTAAATTCACCATTCAGATATATGTCTGGCCAGGAATCGAACCCGGAACCTATAGCGCGCCAGACCGGTATGGTAACCGCTCAGCCACGCGGATCGTCAAGTTATACGAAGTATTCCAACTAAGACCTCACGATTACCAGTGGATTCATATTTAACCTGAAATATGAGTCTAATCTTATATGAGGTTGGTTTTAGAGGTCCATGTACACCTTTAAAATGACCACCAGTTATTAGTACACATAAATATTAAAGTTCATGTTATTTGTGTAATGTAGCGATCATTAACGCCCTTAAGAATCTCTCCCTCGCTAACGATATTTTCGAACCATATGCGGTTATTACGTTTGTTTATAGGCCTAGGAACGGTTACTTAGATCAGTAATCTCATTAATCGGTATATAGGTTCAGGCTATAACTATCACTTAACATTTATATTTTTATAATTTAACTTTTAATTTAAATTTATATTTTTATGCCATAAAAGTCCATACTTAGCTAGAACGCTTCGACTTTATACCTTTACATTATAATCGAATATGAAATCTATACCTGGTATTTTAATAGATTTTATGCAAAAACGTTCCTAGCTTAAGAATATTTCTGAAAGAAACTTCTTAGTGTTCAATATTACGATGAAACTTCGAACCTCTCGTAGCAATAATGTGATAGCATCTGAACTTTTCTTGGAATTTGTTTCTAGCTTATTTTTCTTGTGAGCAAATTCGAAGGCTTAAACCCTTGTTTTTATTTGTTGTTTTAAAAACTTTAGCGTAGCAACGTTGTCTTTTTATGCCTTGTAACTATATTTTAGATTTTTAGCGAAACATACGTAAATAGGATTCTACTTTTATTGTAATATCTCTTCTCTACTTATAATAAAATTGTAACAGGTCGATGTCTGTACATTGAATCTCTACTTATAATAAAATTGTAACAGGTC
>DWPV01004053.1:0-14150 GCA_018251915.1 Urbanus proteus proteus
GCGTTATTTATTTATTTATTTATTTTATTTATTTATTTAAATACGTAGTCACGTACACAATTATATAATTTTTTCATGTAAAATATTACTTTTCATTGTTTCCATGTAATGGATACTTAGAAGCGTCAATATTGTAAGGATCCCATCGTAGAAGGAAGCACACGTCGGAAGCAGGGGCCATCTGTTTGCTCATAGAATGGCGATCAAAATCAGTGAATTATTTACGATATACTTGACTAGGAAACGGCGCCATGCATTTGCAAAATGGCCTCATGCTATATAATAATAATATTATGCCAATATAATTCATATTTCATTATGAAGAAAACATTTTATATTTTAAGAACATCCTATATATGTACAAGTACAGAATTAAATGAATAAATAATTACCTAAATGAAGAGGTACCTGCAGGCGGGGGACAAAAGCGGTTTTGGTATTTATTTTTGTAATTTTTGTTTATCTTGACCTGCTTAATCCTATAATGCTTAATTTCTATGTTTGTATGTTTTCTTATTTTCAACAATATTTTTATAGATAATATAACTCAACTGTCTGAAAATATCATTTATAATATGTATAAAAAAATAACATAACTCTTTTAACCTTTCATGTTTTATTTGTTAAGCCGTTTGGGCTGAAGAGAGTGCCAAAGAATAAAGATTTAGTAACATAAGAGTATATGCGCAATTGTTATTATTTCCCTCTTTCTAGCGTAAGTATTGTCAACAGGAGAAAGAGCAGTAGAAACAGAAAGAGACTAAATGTTACTAGAATATAATTACTGAAAGGTATAGACGTGTTATATTCGGAAATAGTATTCGGAAGTGAGGCAATATGTTTGCTTTGGGAATGGTAATCGCAGCATTGAATTATTAGTATCTTGTGCATCCAGAATAAGCTACTCTGATCCGTTTCCGGTTATTAGTACTGCATAGCGATGTCTGATGTATTGCATCCGTTATTAGATTATAGCTCGTTCATATGTAATGAAGAGATTATCATTTCGTACATTCTGTTGACGAATAGGATGATTTTCACGCTTCAAAAAACGTGTAAATGATTGTAATCAGAGTTATAATGAGTAGAAACATTTGAAGCCTTAACTTCAGATTATTATTGTAAAAATAAACTTATTCTTATGTTAATTTATCATTGTAGGCCATTAGGTATTTACAGTTCATTCACATTTTTGCTTTACTAAGGAGCTCGATTTGGAAGCATAATTTTGGAAAAAAGTATAACATGTTTATGTTATACTTTTTTCCAAAATTATGCATACTAAGAATTTGTTTAAATTCTTGATTAAAGTTTTAAAGCTAGTTGCCTAGTTCTACTTTATTCTTTAAGCTTGGATATTTAACTTTATAAAACGGATAAAATATTAGGAAATAAATTGCATCAATTTATGTAATCAATTTCATAAGGCACACGATTACTTTATGTTACGAAATTGTGAATGCTTACAACAGTGTGTACCATAGAGACCTTTCTTTATAAAGACAATCGAGTGCCCCACGTCAAGCCTCTCAAAATAGTTGGCGTCGGGGAACAAAATGGAGTAAAAAGCCTAAATACAAGCCTCACAGTCCTCTACGGCACGCCGTGTGACCCAAATGGGTCAATTGAAACACGAGAGCAAATGTCGACACGCTAAAATTTCGCCAATACGTAGTAACGCGCCTACGTTCTATGTATATTGTCTGAAATGTCAGTGTTTAGTACTACCATGTTAATATTCGGCCTTTGAAATTTTAATTTTCACAGCATAGTTAGGCTAGTGTGTATCCCGTTGGGTTTATGAAAGTATTTGGTACAGTTAAAACGTTTTAAGTATTTTTTATTATTTAATAATAACAACGACATAACAAGTAATACGAAATTAAAATTAATATTTTTGGTACATAACGAAAATTTTGAGGCTCTCTCAAATATTTTTCTTTGACTAATATTATGAACCAATGCAATTTAAATTGATGTACTTATTTAATATTTGCGAAAGCGAAAGTGAAAGCGATAATTTATATAAAAATATTAAATTATTTATTTATGACGTTTATTCGTAGATTAAAAAGTAACACTTAAAGATCGCCTAAGCTTTAATGTAGTTAACTAAAATTAGTCAAAGATATACACAGTGGGGACTTAGTCTCAAAATAACTTCTAAGCTTATAGCTGTTTCGCGACAGTGAGTCACTAAAAGTAGCCTCCTTTGAGAATAAGATCGTTAGATCGCTCAAGTCACTTTGCATTCCGTGTATACATTTTCATTGAACGCCATGACTCTAGACTCCTGGGTGAATAGCGAATGTCCAGGTCGAATGTCCGGGTAAATAGATGGGGTTTGTATAGCGCTAGCGATCAGACTCGACTGAAAACGTGGATTTAAGCATTCTCGTTGACATGCAACCTTAGGATGCACGTTGCATTAATGATGTAACACCGTTCGAGAATATATAGCAATGTTGATTCCAAACGTCCGATAAATAGCGAGGATTTGTGTGGTTACAGTGATCTGACTATCAATGTTGTTTGTAAACGAAGAGTTGAGTATCAATTAGATGTGTGATCTGTTATTGTAAACTTTTATAGTGTGTCAGATACAACAGAGAAAATGCTTATAAGCTACAAAAATTGGGAAACAAGGTATTTTAATTGTTTCTTAAGACTATATCGAGCTAGAATTTTAGATTTTTTTGATGGGAAAATGATTAATAACAAAATAAATGCAAAGCAAATAAGTATTTATCAGTATATCAAACGATTTTTATTTTTAAGCGCGACCTCACCGCGACTATGCCAAACACAAGTCTAAAATAAATTTATGAGAAAAGATCAATACCAAAACATGAGATACACGATTTCTAAGCCACTGTTTCATTCAAATTCAGTCCGTGCATTCCGTTAGGCCTCTCGTTCAAACGCGGAAACCGAAGTGAATTATGCCCTATTGTAGTTTCAGTAGAAATAGATGGGTTTCGGTATATCATTGCATAGTTTCCGAGGACGCAGTGAAAAATAAACACGTTTTTCTATTTTCAACACTAACCAACATATTTCGACGGAACCAATTCTGGAAAATTGTTTTGTTTCGATAGTAAAATATTGATTAAAACTCTGTAGATAATTGAAGTTTTGAAATTACAATCGTGTATAACAAAGCCTAGCTGAGCTGGTGGATTGTAGCCAAAATACACGTAGGTTGTTAAATAGTAATAGTTTGCGGTTAAATTGTAAAAAAGGAAGGATTTTTGATTACAATTTTATAATTAATTTCATCCAAGATAAAATATTTTTGTCATAGACTAAGAATGTCTGCAAGTATGGGGCCTGTTAAAGCAGATTTTATTTAAATACTTTTGTATCTCGTATGCACCTTTGAAACGTTAAAGATCATAGTTAAAGCATCTACTAGAGCTATGAAATTTCTGTTACATTTATTATAATTATAATCTACCTGTTGAGAATTGAGTAAGTGTTTATATTAGAGAAATAGGTACAATTTTCTAAATAAAAAGTATTTTTCAAAATTTAAAAGTTCTGTTTTAATGCGACTTTATTTATAACGCCTTTGCTTTGCCTTGGCAAAAACTTTTTGGATACATGCCAGTGATGTATACAGCTTAATACAGTTTTAAAGTATGAGCACTTAGCACTTTTATTTTATACAACCTTCCCTCCATATTTCACTATAGTGCATCCCACACATGGTTTTTCTGGGTTCAAAATATATACCAAATAAATCATAATTTCTGGCAATTTATTTAATGTTTGGGTCACTTAGGGTTCAAACTGGTTCGTCCAAAAATATTTCTAGGTACTAAGTTCTGTTCTAAGGTATTAAGTTTAGGTAATACTGTTCTAAAGTTATTGTCAAAATATTAAAGAGAAAAGCGATTGTTTATAATAAAAATATTGGGAACATAGGACAATTCACTTTTGTTTTAATGTTATAAAGTTATGAGTCAAGAATTTTAATAAGTTGAGACTTATGCGAGGAATAAAAATAAAATCTATGGCCGTGTAATAAAATAAGTAGATCGCATTCAATAACAAAAATGTCATCGTAAAATATAAATAAAAATGAAATTTTTCGTTCTTCAGAGAATATAAGTCGTTAAAATAAGCATATCATGAGTATGAGAATGACTAGTTTGGTATATAGGAAATTAATGTAACTTACAGCAGTAAAAGTAGCTACGAACTCTTAACCAAGATTCGGTTATACAAGTACATAGCGTTAGAATAATTTTGTTTAAAACTTTTGGGAATGGTATGTTTAAGGATGGCCACTAGAGCCCCACGCTCCAGATTTGTTTGCCACAACTAGTTAAATGTTTGCCGGAACGGAACTTCCCCCGACTTCGTAGTTCAAGAGATATTGAAGTCCTTTTATTGTTGTGTAAACGATTTTAGGCCGCATACACATTTAAGAGGCTTTGCAAATAATCATATGCAAACAATGGTAGTATAATAAAAGCGATCTTAAATATATTTCGAAGGACTCCAACGAATTCATGGAAGTCAAAACTACCATTAACTTAATTGCAAGCGGATTTAAAGCTGTGAGGATCAATGGAACTAAAATAATTTAATATTTTCCAAAATAAATTTAAATAAATGACTACAAAAATAAACAGGGTGCTTTAAATATATTAACTGAAAAGGAAAAGACGATAAATGTAGTTTTCATAGTTTTTTGTGTAATTTTTCTTTGTCCTATACATGTAGTAATTCGCCCAAAGAACATAATTCTTCTAGAATCTCCAAAGAACATATCTATCAGTCGGGTAAAAAAAATATCCTCACATCTACACGGTATATCAGACGTATTATGAGGTCGTTTCGTACTCAAAGAAGACTGCGGCTGCAGCCATGCTCGAGATCTATTTGCCACAACTTGTTAAATGTTAGTGGAAACTTTATTTCGGACTCGTAACTTTATGAGACGTTATAGTCGTGTTATTGTTGTTCAAGTCGATTTTAGAACAAACCGCTTGGATGTAATGTGGCAACGGGTGTGGAGTTTAGATTTAGAAACGAAAGAATGTTATAGTTTTTTTTTTTTTTTTTTTTAATTTAATTATTTTTAAAATCTTTAACAGAACTTCAAACAAATAGATGATGTATTTGTTCACATTTAATATTATTGTAACAACAATTATTCATCACTCCTTGTCGGTGTTCGCTTTAAAATCATGTGCATATACATAGATACTTAGTAACGCAACGTGCAATGGGGCAAACTGATCAATGACGTTAACGTATCTACTTCATCTGATCTGAACTAATCCACTTAAATTCATAACTAAAAAAATATCATTGATAGCTTTATACAACATCTGTACAAAGTATAATTAAATTAATAAGCCATCCTAAAATAATAATTAATATCTCAACTCTTAAGATTATATCGTAGCTCTGTTCTAAACTTAATAAATATCTTAAACTTAATATGAAATCCGTTGAAGTTTCAAATTAAATTACGAGCAGTATTTCCAGGAACGAGTGTGCAAAAAACAAATAGCTAGATCGGCAAGAGTAATAACCACGAAACAATGTTGTACAAACCAAGAATTCTGGTTTGGGCTTCAGAGCTCAGTCGAAGTAAGGAAATTCTTCAACAACATTGTTTCTAAATTAAAACAATCTCATAATTGCACATTCTCTAACTTCTTTGATGCAGCGTATCCGTGGTAGGGTGCGGTGGGATGGGATAGGGTGGCTTGGGGTAAGTTTTGAGGCGAAGTTAAGCCGATTAAGTGTCATTTCCGCCGCGAAACTAGCACTGTTCATTAAATATTTCGAGCGACTTAATTGCTGAGGTCGTCTACTCAGTTCTGAAATGTGGACAATTCGATTTTACTTCGCGCTGTAAGAGCTTTTTTTAATTTTGATTTATTGCGATTTTTGATATTTTTAGCGAGCTTCGCAACTTCAGTTGTGTTCGCTATTTTTGTGGGAATATTGTTGGAATTGGTTAAGGTTATTTTTTATAGTTTGGGCTTTTTGTTTTTAAAAATTTCTACATTCATATAGAGAGTTCCAGAGCGGAACTCATGGATTCCCTGTGAGTAACTGACCTTAAAAATGAGCACCTATATTAACAACCAGTTTTAGATTAGGAATCTAAATTGATTAATTTAGATTTCTAATCTGGATCCAGGCCAGGAATTTAAGTCCGGAATCGAACTTGTAACCTTTTTATGGGTAACAATTATTTCTACACAAATAAATTGAATAACGTGCATCCAAAATCCGATATTATCCGAAGATAGCTAATTTCATGATTCTCTAGTAAACTTTTATAGCGAGCTTAAAAAACATAAAGTATCAGTTTTTAAAGCCATTATTATTACCATTACAATGTAGAAAGTCATTATCTCGGAGCAAGCCGCTAAGTATAATAAAACTGTGTTCCACCTAACCGCCCGCAAAACAAATACCTCCTTTAGGTAAACACACGGAAACGGCAGCCACACTCGTGCGGGCACAAAGTCCATTACAGTCAATTCGTCTAGACGTGCACGTGTTGAAACTATTCTCACGGGTAAACGAATTACCTGCTACGTAAATAAAAGAACTAACTCAAGGATAAACCGAATAACAATTAAAGCGAGCCAATGAAAAACTAAGTGGTCGATCCCCGTTTTCATCAAGGAAAGGAATGTGTCAAACGATGCTGATAAAAAGCGCACTCGACTGCCTTTATCGAGTACTTTTGTATCGTGATCTCCCTGGAAGTAAACTGTAGGGTGTATCTTTGACTTTTTACTTGAGTATGTTTAAAAAAACTACTTTGAAGCGAGAACTTTGACATTGGATTAAATGTAATACAACCAGCAAGCAGATATAGCTAATTTATATTTTTTTTAGTTAGGTAATGCTTTCGATTTGACTTATCTCTAGTATTTCTTCTTTTTTGTGTCAATACGACGAAAGTGTTGTGTCAACAAACGAAAGTCTATTGGGTATTGACCATCTTGTATTTTCCTTTTCCTTTACTTCTTAATTTCTTCTGTTGGTTTCATCTTCCCTCATTCGCATGATTATGTAATTTTAAAGTATGTATTTAAGACTTGTTTGCAAATCTAAGCTTATATTTTTAATGATCGTTTTCATTTTGTTTCTTTGTAAGTATAAACGATTTTTCGTTTATAACAGAGGGCGGTTAAAAATTTTTCATTACAGTATAGTTTGATTTTGATATTAGCTGGACTTGAGCAAATCTTGAAAGATTTCTTATGTATGTAAATATCTGCGGCGTCACGATTTTTTTTTTTTTATAACGGGTGTGCAAACAAGCATGCAGTCGACCTAAGTAAGTGGTAGGTAAGTGGCTATGTACGATACTGAATCCGTGCATTATATTTTGTACATAATACTATAGTTTTCTCAGCTTGTTTTTGTAACTCTTTTATTGTATAACAATAAAGTAAGGCGAAATAACAATAAAGTGTATTAAAGAAAATCTCAACTATTAGTTGATAAGCACGTGTGCTTAGAGCGGGTCCGTAGGGCTGGCGGTGCGATGCAGCACGTGACCGAGAAATCTTATAACAATAGATTTTATTTTTATTTCAGCAGGAAACGGTAGTTTTACATCTCACAGACATCTTATGATACTGATACTTTTTGACTTTAATCTGTCTGAAACAAATGACGTCAGAGAGTCTTTAGCTATGTAAAACAGTGGAAACGTGTCATACATACATTATCGCTACTAGTAAAGACTAAAATGTACTAATACAGTTCGAGATCAGCTCAACTCTACGCTGTTACAGCGTCACGTTGAATGAGATGTAAAAATAATTTTAAAATATTAGTATGGTAATTCATCCGTCTACAACACTGCCTATATATTCAGTAAACCCTATATATAAATATTAAAATTTTCTTTATAATAAAATTAAATCTGACCTATCTAAGATTAGTTTTAACTAAGCACACTTACTATTTAAATCGGAGTAGGTTTCAATCGATTTGCGGATCAAATTTGGGTATTTAAATGATCGTCAATCAAAATCAATTTATACTGTAATGCAATAAATATACTAAATGAACGTTAACTTATTTAGTTATTAATAAAATCTCGAGTTACTATCAATTATTTGTTAGAGAGTTTGTAACAAGATCGGCGCAAACTTCAACTACGTGATTCTCACATCTTGTAACAATAACTAAATATGTTTGTTTTTCTATTCGACTACTTTTTTGTTTGGATAGATTCGATTTTAAGATTTAATTACCATGAAACTACTAATACTACAATTTTAATAAATGTATACGTCTAGTAGGGTATTTTAATGAGTCTCTAGCTTGAATTTATAATAATTATGGTTAATATAATAATATTGCTATTATTGTTTAACATTTAATTTATAAATCAAGTGTTGCAATATTGACAAGTTAAATAAAATAATAAATGAAGTGTATGTTTATAAGTGCTCTATGACAATATACATAGTTACAAGTGGTTTGTATACGAGCCAACTGACATTATGTTTTTGAGTGTCTTGGTGGTTGGTGCAAGATGGTAAATCTTGCAGTGAAACACACAATTTAAATTCATATTAAATTTTTAATTAAGCCAATAGAATATATAAATTTATCTCAGAAAACTAAGTTAATTTCGTTAATAAATTCGCGGTCGAGCCTCGATATAGCATGTAGGTATAAACATGTTATATTGGGCCGCAAAAGGTCCATCACATGTGGGCGGCGGGGTATGTAGCGCTCACTTTTTCAATATTCCGCAGCTAATGGCGTCAGATGGCGAGTTGGGCAAAGTGCTGCTATCAAACAGCGATAGGCCGCGGTCTCGCCGGTTATCGAGCACTTTGCGATCCCATCCTGACTTGTCTGAAACTATAACTACATGTTTGACACATTACGATTCTAGTTATATGTATATACTTTTAAGAAATAAAATGTTTGTTATTGTTTTAATATAGATATGAAAAAAAGAAAATAGTAATTTAAAACGTCTGCCACAAAATTCAAAATAATGTATTTGTAATAATAGTTTTATTTATTTAAGGATACATGTATTTCCAATGTCTGAGTTTTTTTATTCCGTATCATAACGTTTACAGCTATAAAAGCTGTTTTGCAGCAAATGGCTAAGTAAATGTTTATAATAATTTACCATATCTACAAGTATATTTGTATATTCAATTACTAAGTAAATAATAGCGCAATGAACAAAATTTCCTTCAAATGAAAAATGAGTGGCGTACGCTTAACCACTTGTAATACTTTTCTAGTCATTCACTTTCAGTAGCCGCGTTAAACGAGTAAATTACTTTTTCAAGCGTCGGAGATATAAGTGCATTATGAATTAAGAAGTAAATTACGTTTGCAACTTCTCGGCGTAAGCTTGAGCTTGTCTCTTTTCTAGTACATTTTCTGCTCGGTCTGCGACGAGCTACTTTTTCTTCCGAGCGAGTTCTTTTAAGCGTAATTCTATTACACGTCAGGGTTGTGTCAGGGAAAGGACGGAAGAAACTTAAGAATAAAATGCTGCAACAAAACCGCGTAACTGCCAGTTCAAGTTTATGGTTTTAAATAATTTTTCGCACGAAAAGCAACATTTTAGATGCCCGCATGCATTGTTATTCAGTCGACGAAGTCTGAGGCGCGCACGCCCCACAGCTTATCGTTGGCCCCCAGTCGTTGTAAATTAAATAAATATAACCTAATGAGCGGAAATACAATGCATGACTAAGCTGAATAATTGCTTCATCTTTACTTTTTCAGTTCATTTTATGGCGTTCATAATGCGACCCCTTCTTACTATTGTTATATTACAATAGTAGGAACTATTACTGTTAAAATGTAATGCATGGCATTTTTTGTAAAATGAAACATCATATTTTAAGTTGTGGTATAAGAACATGAATAGAACGACTACCAATAAACTCGTTGAATTTCATAAACTTTGATTTATGAAATTCAACGAGTATTTTGGTAGTCGGTATTATGTTGATATTTTTTTAGGTCTCAAAGTATGTGTTTTTGTATGATATGTAAGATTATTTTGCATAAATACATGACATATTTATTAAGAAGTACTAAATAATATTTTTAATAAAAAAGTATATAATTTAAAATAACAAAATATATTATGAACAAATAAACATTATATTATGTACATGTTATAATATAAAATTTCATTAAATTTTTTGTCGCTAAACGCCGTAAACAAACAAAAAACATTTAAAATAGAAGATACTGCTGTTTATAAATAAAACGTGTCAATGAACCTGAATTGGTTAAAATTTCGAATAAAAAGCACTTTTAGTATTTTGTTTACTTTCCTAGACCTTTGATACGGAATTTAAATTGTATACATAATATACATATACCTACTCTTTGCTCATAACTTTTTCCCGTTTATAAATATCCCTTTTTCTATTTTGTTAAACAAACAGCGTGCCACTTTTTAAAACTGTTATTTCATTTCCACTTTGTCTCGTACTATTTTAAATAAACTGTTGTACCCATTTTGTTTGCTTTGAATAAAAAAGTTTTTTAAATAAACTACACTTAAAAGTAAATAATAAAATGGTCTTAATACTCAAATATTAAATCGTGACGCGATTACTGTAAGAGATATTAAACATTTTCATGTACTTCCATATTATCGTTAATAAGAAAATTACGATTGTTTATTTTTGAAGGAAAATTTATTACTAGATATTAATAAAACAGAATGAAAGCTTGTAAATAATAATGTAAAATGAATAGTAATAATAATAATTCGTTTCTAAAACGTCGCATTCCCAACATGTCCCGCTACGCAGGTGAAATAGATATGACGAACAAAATAGGTTGTAAAAGTGATTTAAGTACGACATAATTAGAAAACAGTGAGCGTATCTAAAATTTATGAGGACACTCTGTTTTTTATAATGTGAGTTTATTTTTGTGGACTAATTTTAATTTTGGTACAATGTAATTATTTGTACAAGTACTATAACAGCTGATAGGCAAGTTTATAAAAATGTTGTAAAATTTAAAAGCATTTAAAATATGAAATTTGAAAAAAATATCAAAAATTATATTAATTTGCTCTATACCCTGATTATTGTAATGTATAAATAGGAATGGCAAAGGCCTATTATGATGTCCAATTGAAAAAACTGATTTCGTGTTTCAGAACTTTTTCCTAATTTTCTTGCATAATAATTTAGGTTTCCTAATTATGTAATTCTACAACGATGAAGCAAGTAATAATTGTAAAAATCATAGATTGATTAAAAATAAGATTATAATTCTAGATTTGAAATGTCAATGCAATACCACGGTAACATAATAGAAAACTGCTTTATATAGTACATTTTAGGTAAAGCGCAGCAGCGACATTAAAGACCGTAAAAAATGTTCGCAGTTCCTCTACTACGGATAAGAAAGGTTGTTTAAGTCCATAGTAAAGGGATCTATATCCTTGTACGAGCTGAGTGGGAACGTTCGCCTCGTTTCGTACGAACGCATCCTTTGAAGCTGGAGAGCGGCCTTTGAGCGGTTTAGCTCGCATTTTGATAGTACTATTGATTTGAAATAGCCTGAATAGATTTTGTTTAGGTTCGTTTTATATTTATTTATTTAGTAGCATTTTCTTTTAAAGAGTTATTATGTGTATTTTCACACTACTTTAAGCTTATTTATTGTAAAATCTATAGTCACAAGTCTGACGCTTAGATTTTTAACATTATTATTATAAAATAAATCGAAAGTTACTCGAGTTAACAAATAATTTCTACTAATATTCAGATATGAACATAATAATAAATACTACATACTGTGTATTAAATGGTAAGTGAATTATCAGTAGTATTAGTATCGCAAACCTTTTTTATCTCCATGATAACTTCATTCCATCGGTTAAGGTAAAGAAAAATATATATTTGATGGCATTAATCGAACATTCTATTTGTCTTTTGGCTTCTGACCCCGTCCCGCTTACGAAGGCAGAGCGTTCGAGAATTTCAATTTAGGAGAAGAATGTGCCGACATAACGTGTGGCCCGAGATATTTTGATAGGGCATGTTCTTCGTGAATAAATCTCTTCTAACATATTAGAAATTTTTAAACGGTTTCATTTAATACCGGAATAATGAAGGGTAAAGACAACGTTGTCGGACGAATTTTAAATCTAAAATGTTTAAAATAACATTGCTTGGAATGTTTTAGTTTGCAGCTTTTAACGTAGTTTTTTGTTTTTAATAAATTTGTAGTGTTATCACTGTCGCTAATTCCATACGCAACGGAGATACTTTTTGATTTATACAAATAAATAAAATTGATGCCTATAACGAAGATGCAATTAAAAAAAATCTGTCTGTCTGTTTCATCATCATCAACCCATTATTGTCCCACTACTGGGCACGGGTCTCCATTCAGTAAGAGGGATTTTAGGCCTTAGTTCACCGTGCTGGCCAAGTGCGAATTGGTGTTTGCCTGTCTGTCGGTTTGGCTAAGATAATCTTCTAAACGGCTGCACTGATTTTGACGGGACTTTAACTGGATGATAGCTGAAGGTCTGTTTCTGAAATTGAATTGCGCGCGCGCCACGTGCATGCGGCCGCCGTCACGGGAGAGCGGGGCGTTACCTATGTTTAGATGTGTATTCCCTTTTTACTATTGTAACGCAGGTGAAACCACGGTTATCAGCTCATCATAGATATATTGCTGTTTTAAAAAATTAAGACCGTTGCTTCATGAGTAAGTCAATCATACTCACACTTTCACTGTAACGCAAGAACTGATATAGTTTATGTAGCTAGCTAATAGATATTATGACATTTTTTTTTTAATATTTTTAAAAACTTTCTGCTAGTAGGTGTAAACAATAGACAGAGAGAAATAGAATCTATGGACAGAGAAGCCGCAGATAACAGCTACTATTATTATATTTTTATAATTTTGTAATATAAGGTACAAAAAAAATCCAAATAAAAGATAAATTTCTATTGACTTTTGCGAAAACGTAAAAAACCGCAAGTTTAAATTGCGATTTAAGGCTGTTACTGTGTGAATGTACAAACAGCATGCGTTTCCACATACACATTAGATGAAAAACATATTTTTTTGCGTTCCCTATATGTTCCCAGTTTAAATGTTATACGAGATTGGATTTAAACTTTACACTTATGTCTAGAGCTAGCCACTTGGAATTTTCAATTTGATCACGGCATGTGCCCACGGAACGAACGGCTGAGATCTGCAAGTCGAGAAGACAAGCTGCCGGGTGGGTTAGAATTCAATTTATTGTGCCAATTTTGTACAAAAGATCACCCGAAAGGTGAGAAAATCTGATAGCTTTATTATTTTCAGCAGCGTAACGCTGTTACTTAAACATCTTTCGCCTGATTCGATTTTTCCCTTGAGTCAATTTTTGGCCGAAAATTGCTTTAAGGAAAAGGTTCAAAATATCTCGAGGGCTTAAAATATAACGAAAATGTTACATTAACAACCTGATACGATTAGCACGAATTTGGTTTATAGAGTTTTAAGTACAAATTAAGATTAAAATAAATGTCTTTAACATTTTACATTATAATTCGTTTCTCTTTAACAGGTTTTGATGAGATGTTTTCAATGAAAAGATTCAATTTTTAGCAACCTTTAGAAAATTTGAGTTAGGTACAGATAACAAATGTTTTTACTGAATAATATTTACGATAGCGTAACAACCTGGGTTAAACTTTCCGTCTGTCTACTTTTGTTTAATTTAGGACATGAATAATCGGAATCTATAAACGAGACAAAGCTAGAGCCAATAGAGGATACTTCACTTCTCATTTCCATATTTGAGATGTTACAGCCCTTGGGATACTATTATAATTTGACCTCCTAAGTGGTAAAGTTTAATTGATATTCATTGTATTTGCTGTAAGCTATTATATGTCCTGTAGTTAGGTATGAATCCTTCATCATAACTGGCAGAGGCCTAGAATATTTTCACCATTTCACTGCTTTTATTTATTTATTTATTTTAAACTAATAACTAACATGACATGTTTAATTACCTAATTCGTTAGTGAAGTTAAGGAAATATTTGAAAATTAATTAAATATTGAAAATTAAATTTGAATTACATTAATACAAACATATGTCACAATTAACATTAATTAATTAATTTAACA
>DWPV01004054.1:0-14150 GCA_018251915.1 Urbanus proteus proteus
TCTGTCTCCCTGACCACACCCTTCAAGCCAGAACACAGCAGTGCTTGACACTGCCGTTATAAGGCAGAAATAGGTGTGGCGGTGGTGCCGCCGGAGTCGAACTACATAGAGTTCTAACACCTTTACCTTTACCTTTACCTTTACCTTTAGAGATTATTTTTGTGTGCGATAAAAAAATTCTTTAAATAAAGCTAACATAAACAGCCACGATTAACAGTAAAGATTATGTATAAAGTTATCAAATTAACACACAATTTACACGTATTACATCAAACATTATCAAACGTTATCAAACATTATGAAAGTCATTCTTTATACCGACCGGACATACGAGTATACCCTTTATTACAAGGGTAATAAGATCGTTAATCGTTTAAACTTTGCTTCGTCAACTACAAAGTTCTAAAGCTAACATGTCGTTTAATCTGCCATCAACTTGTAAACCAATCATGTATGTCACGACTATAATGCCAGCGATACACACACGTTCATTTATAAAGTTCTTGCTATAAGTTGTAGAAAATGTTGTTATTAATGTACTGTGTGTTATAGGCATGACTACATTGCGGCTATTTCCAGCTTTGCTAGGTGCTAATAATAATAAGAATAAAATAAAATTGTGTAAATAAATGTGTGGTGCAGATGCAAATGTCAATTATCATCACTACATAATATAAAACTTCGCTTTCCGCTGCCGGTTCTTATGTATGCTTAGATTTTTAAAAATACATAACGGAAGCGTTTTTTTTTTAAGATTAGTGATTCAAAAGGAAGGTTTATATATTATGTAATTTAATGCATGCAAAGCGCGGGAAAAATGAAAGTAAAAGACGTAGTTTATAGGTTTTTCATTAAATTCGTAAAAACCGAGTGTAGTGAAATTTGTTTCAAATAACACTAACTGTATAATAGTATCTAAGGTAAGTTATTATGGCAATAGGTAGGCCACATTTCTCGAAGGACCGATAACCCTTGGGGAAGAAAGGTCTTCGATTGGCACCACGTTTAGGCAAAAGGAGCACAGGTCGTCCCCCGACCAGGTGAGCTGATGACCTGAAGAAGACAGCAGGAAACCGCTGGATTTAAAAGACAGGGCCTGTTGGAGTGGCGGCATTTAGGGGAGGCCTATGTCCAGCATTGAACCTCAAAAGGCTGATGGATGGATGGATGCTAAGTAATGATACTCACCCATTAAAAAGATTTTAAAACTTTCAAGGTTTAACACCAAGGCACCACCGACGAACTTATTTTTAAACAGCAGTATTAGCAGTAGGTACTCATAAGTCTAACCGGTATGCTACGTTTCTTTAACAAAACTCGCTTTTTAACACGTCAAAGTTACATTTCTCTTTACATAGTGGGCGTGTAAGCCTTCCACAATCTCAGTAACGGAACCTAATCTATCAATTAGACGATTGTAAATATCAGAACCTTTTGGTCTGTCAACACAATGTTTTATTAGCGGTTGATACAAGGTAATTCTCTAAAGTGTCAATTTGTCGCTGTGCTCGAAGTCGAGCGCATCTGTCAGAAAATATATTTATTTTGACAACTAAATTCATATGTTGTAGCTGAAGCGGTTGACGAATGTCATTAGTTTAACTAGAGGATAATGATTTCTCAAAAAAAAAGTTCGCGTTAACGTGTTTATGCGTTATCAAAGTGAAAACCTAACGCAACGGTGGCGCAGCGTCGCGTTGGTGGCTGTTTCTTTAGTAAGTTACCTCGAACCTTTCGGCGAGTGTCAACAGTGTGTTTTATTAGCGGTTGGTACAATGGGTAATTCACTAAACTGTCAATTCGTTGCTGTGGTCTATGTAGAGCTGACCTGTTAAATAAAATATTTTTATTTTGACAACTAAATTCAGATTTTGTGGCTGAAGCGGTGATGAATATCATTCGTTTTACTACTGGATTCCTTTTTCTCAAAAAACGTTACTTTTAACGTGTTTTTGCGTTATAAATATAAGTGAAAACCTAACTCGATGCTGGCGCAGCGTCACGTTGGCGCGTTTCCTTAGTGAATTACCCATAACCTTTCGGCATAAGCTTTCAGCGAGTCTGACAAGAGTGTGTATTATTAGCGGTTGGTACAGATTAGACGTAACAGATGTAGGAGTTGCTAAAGGTTTTATTGTTTAACCTTCATTAGTTAGTACTTAGGGTTTTTGAGCCCAGTGGAGTTACTTTCGATTTCTAAGAAGGCCTGAGTGAAAATTGTAGCTGATACGCATTTACGAGTGAAAAGGTAATATTCCGGTAGACTTCTCATTTATGAAAGTAATGAGAATTTTAGAAAATGTTATTAGCTACACTCAACGACCCGCGAGGCGAGTATAGAAACTTAACGCGTTGACTAAATAGCTATATTTCATGGAATAGCTTAAACACGTCGTTAGATTCCTTTTATCGCACTTTTTGCGATTATATTGTGAATTATCTATTTCTGGATATTTAGTATAACAATGGATAACACCTTTAAATAAAAAATCTATACCAAAATTCCACCACGTTCAACAGAACAAAGCAAAAACTAAAATGAAGTCGGCGCCATATCGAATTATTTATAATTCAATTTCTTTACGCACTTGTTGGCGGATCAATAAATACGTAAAAATGTGCACATTACCATATCTCATTGTAAGGTTTGTGATTCACTCGATTCAAATGAACTTGCAAATGAGCGTTAAACAACGTTTTTTAACAAACGCTGCCATATCAGAGCCAATAACAATCGAAGTGCGTCGACCTTACGTGTTTAATACATAGAGTTATTATACTTAGAGTGGGAGAGCCATAGGCACGCGAGAGTGCGAGTATTCAACAAATAATAAAAGAGGAAAGATGTCGAACCTATGCTTATCTTTGTCTAATTACTTTATTAGATTAGGTAGCCTCATTTGCTCCTCTTTTTTCGATATATTTCAGGCTCCCCTTCTCTAAGTATAATAACTCTATGGTTTAATAACTATGCAGAACACAAGCTAACGATATATTAACCATTGACTCGCTAACGTCCAATAATGTCAGACCTGTCAATCAACTTGAAACGTCCCTTTCCGCTCACAGAAGTCTACCACATGAGACGGGAGGGGCAGTTCAAAATAAATTTGTCTCCGAAAATCCTGACTCAAAGAGCCGATTTATAACGTCTTTTAACGATTCTCAGAAACTTAATAGAATCGAAATATGTTCGGTTCCACATGTGTGGAGTTATTTAGGAACGATCACATTTGAATACTGAATAATCGAACGTAAGATATGAGATAGAACAGATTTATTTGAACGTTGACTATGTAATGCTTGTGTTCTGCTTAGAAATCACCTGAAATACGATGAATGTAATAAGATATATTATATTCATCTTATTGAAGAATATTTAAGATATTGTTTATTAAATATTAATAAAATTCAAGTGTCTGTTTGTAATTTCAAGATAACAACTTTTTACTCAATGCATATAAAAGTATACACGATTCCCATAACAAAACTGCCAAAAAATGTCAGGCTTATTTTTGGCTGAGGCTGAGGTAATCTTCAAAATAGCTTGACTGATTTTGACGGGACTGTCACTGGAAGACAGCTGAGAGATTAAGGCGTAATTTAGAATACTTTAATTTTCGAAACTGCAGAGATAAGCTAGTATAGTATATAGCAAATGCAACGATTTATCTCCTACAGTTCTTAGCGTGGTTTCGTAAATTTGGCATAATCAGGTAGATTTGTTTTAAATGTATTGTCTGGGTCATTTGTATCTGGCTTTGTATTTATCGGCTATATGATGCTGGGGTGATACTTAATAAAATTGGTAACAAAATATAAAATTCGTTAAAACGCGACGTATACATTACTTACATCTATTCTCAATTACACATTTGCCGGACTTTCAATTAATAGTACAACATGCCACATATAAACAAGAAACCAGCTATGACTCAGATGCAAGCCGAGATGGTCTTAGATATCTCCAGATAAGACCATAAGGAGGCAAAGTCCAGGCCGTAATAGGGCTTGCACGAATAGCTTGCTTAAGTAATAACTAGTGATTTATGCTGCGCAGGCGCCGCTCGGCTACCTCTTAGAATTTATTATGTGTTCCGATAACATCGTTCTCGATAATTTCACGAGCATTACAATATTCTGTTCTATCGATTCGTGACATTTGACTTGCACTATCTCCCAGAAGTGTCATACATGTCGTTACTCTCTCTTATCAAGAGGTATTGCAATTACAGCTTTATTATTAACTCGTTTTTGCTTGCAGCTTTGCTCGCGTTAATGTGTGTACCTACACGTATATTCTCATTTATAACAGTTACGATTGTATGCTTTAGGTATAATTCAAATGCAACACTTTAAAACCAATGGGCCATAGATATAAGATTAGGTAAGTTTTAGGTATAAATTTTAATTTTCTATCCCTCCGATGATTATTAAATTCGAATGAAAGGTACTCTATGTCCTTTTTTGGACCCTTGGCAATATGTTTGCAATTTTGTATAGCACCCTTGGCAATATGTGTGTAATTTTGTAATGATCGGTTGAGTAGTTAAAACGCGAAGGTGTTACAAACAAACAAACAAATAGAAATTGGTATTCCAATTACAGATTATTATGAATGGTGATGCTGTCTTACGTGCGTTGTTGGGTGTTATTGTTCTCTGTATCTAGATGACTTTTATCATCAACTTTCGCTTTATCAACGTGACATACAATAAATGGATGTTTGTTCGTTTGACCTCATACGTTTCTTAACCATTCATTGATATGTCGGTAAGATGTGGTTTGGCAAATTTTTTAAAGAGTATCAATATTTCAAAATAGGTAGTGCGAGAGTTGTTTCCCGTGCAATAACCACAAGATCGCGAAGATTTTATACTCAGATCTCCTAAACATTTCATTGCCCTGAGAACTATGTGACTGTATGTATCAATGCCTCGAGTAAGTGTCCCTAATTAACCACATCCTTGAAACCAAAACATGCTAACTTAATACTTAAGGGCCGACATACATAAAAGTGACGTAAGCAAACCTTGCCGCTAACGTAGCAAAAGACTATTTTTGTTGTACGATGCAAATTACTGTATTACGATGTCGATTTTGGTGGTATGGCACCTTAATGCATTTACATATGCGCGGTATCTCTAATAGGTATGGGAGTGGCGTCACAGTACAGCCAAGAAAAATTTTGCTACCTTAAGAAATTTAATTATATATACCTAATGATGACTTACGCCAACTTCTTAAAGAATCGTTGTAGGACCAACAAGCAAAAAAATATTACGAACTAACTATTACCCGCAGCTTCGCACGCGTTACGTTACATATAAAACTTCCTCTTGAATCACTCTACCTATTAAAAAAACGCATCACAATCCGATGCGTACCTTTAAAGACCTAAGCTTACATAGGAACAGACAGCGGAATGCTACTTTGTTTTATACTATATAGTGATAGTGATAATGATAGAATAGAATTCCTAAAACCAGCATTGTATGTCCAACAAGCAAAACTTTATTATGAACATACCAGAAAATCTATAATACGATATTGTAATCCATACCGGTGTAAAGGTTTTACATATACGGAAGTTCAGATTGAAAGCCTGATTTATATTTACCATTTGACCTCTTTATCTAAGGATCATGGGCATAGGCTAGCCAGTAGCTAGGTTACTAGGGACTCTAGGAAGTCGTAAATCAGGATAAGCTTTTACAAGTATAACGACGGTCGTAATACCAGCAACGTATACAATAACTATGATATTGTTGATACCGAGTATTGCGGTATTATTTGCTGATAATATTGTCGAATAGGCCTTAGCGAACCTTGGTGTATTTAGCGTTTCTGTGATTTTCTGTAAGCCTCCTGCTGTAAGATTTCAAAGGCTAATTGGTCTATGATCTTAGTTTAAGATTAATAAATGGAAAATGTGTTAAAAGATTTTTTTAATGTAAGGGAAGTTGTATTTTGACTACTCCTTATACAACAAAACACTATTAATATAAAGAAGTGATTCAAAATACCGTTGAAGTAGTGTAGTATATTCAGTAAAATTATGAATATTTTTATGTCTAATTTAAATGTAATGTATGTAACTTAGCTTTTTTATATGCAATTAAAGGTGGTAAAACTCAATGTAGTACGACTAACTCAATCTTAAGAACTGCTGTGTTCTGGTCTGTAGGGTGTGGTAAGAGAGACATACTTATCCGAGGCGTTTCAGCTCAGTCCTTAGGGGTAGCAACGTATCTGTGGTCAACTTCAGGTAGGACCTTGATCTTATCTGAAGTAGATTACAGATGTCCATGAGCGGCAGTGGCCACTTACCATCAAGTGGACTGCATGCTCGTTTGTTACTTCGATCATACCTCATACCTATTAAAATTAAATTTTGTCATGTTCATTCACAACACGCTTTGTTTTATCTTATCTTCTCTTACATTCCGATGCATCATGGCGTCAATTTTAATTTGTCCAAGCCAATGTACTTTGCATTCGTAAACAACGATTTTATAATGTCCTCTCAGAATGAGATCATTCTCTTCAATTTACTTGACATGAGTAATTCTTGCTCCCTTTGTGTCGTGCTAATTTAATTATCTAAAGATATAAATCAGAGCAATTACTGCATTGATTTATCTGTGTGCGACCATTAGCTCACTCGCGTAAATTTTGTATATTACAACGAACTAATAATTCATCAGGTTATTGAGCTACAGGTCCCCGCAACAGGTTACATGTTTTATTATGTTCCCATAAATCTATTACGGCATTTACTGCTATTTAAACATGGTCAGTTTCGTAACTTGATATTTATGCGGTCTTATCTGATTTTGCTCGGAGTCACTGTGCTTCAATATATCCAGCTGGGTGGACTCTCGATCATTCTAACTACTGAAACTTAGTCCTTATATCTTTCACTTGCCTTTATTAATTTTCACTTATACACTACTTTACAATATAAAGTAGCATTGCTTATATTTTTAGCTAAAGAATAAGCAAATACAATAGTAAGTAAAAGATAGAGTGGTATGTAATGAGGACGCGTATTTTTAATTTTTGAAATAACACGTATGTTCAAAAATAATTCCAAATCAGAATATATTTTAATTTATAATAGTTGAACTGATGGAACAAACTGGACGAATTCGCAAATATGGATCAACTCCTACATAATACGAAGATATCACAGTAAGAACCATTAGTAACTAACTAGCCAAGACAGCTAATATGTAACCAGTACAACTCAAACTAAGCACAAACCGCATCAATCATAGAGAAGTTTGGTTACAACCAAGGCTGTTTGTTTGATGAGTTACAGTTAATGAAGCCTCGCTTCACAATGTTAGTTTCAAAACGGAATTCACGAGATAGTAAATAACAAGAAGGTAATGAAACTAGGGTATAATTAAGAAAATGTAGTACAATTGTAAAATACAATACTAAATAGTAACATTTAAAAATAATAATAAAAATTTATAATAAAATATTATTTAATGCATTATCAAATGAGAAAATAGCAGACACATGTTAGGTATTTAAGATAATATAAATAATGAGTTTATCACTGTAGTAGTTTTTTCTACCAATCCACCTACATATAAAAAATCGAACCTGTTTAAAATTTAAAATAATACAATGTAAAGTTCTACTGAGTCTAAATTTATTACTGAGTGCAATATAATATCTTTTTTTGAGATTATTTCTATAATATTATTACCGAGGAAAAGAACAAATGAGTACAAATTGTAAAATGTAAAAGCGGCAAAGAGTCTACCATATTAGCCAAGGAGCTGAAATTAGGTAACTTCTAGATGTAGGCGCATTATTGATGAGTGACACCGAGTAGTAAAAGCCAACATGCAGCAGGAGAACTCTAAAACGTAAAGTACAGTTCAAAAAGTAAAACCATTTAATTTCACTACTGTCATTGTATCTATTCTAATTAACCAGCAGTAACTTGTTGCTATCAAGTTACTAACAAACCAAATGTAAGCGCGAAACACGTTCGAACTAATCCTCACTCATTATTCTTGCAACCTGACAATGGAGTCAGAAATCCCGACTTTTAGACAATGCTAGTTTGTTACTTAGTTGGACGAAGGCGCCAAGGGAGCCACGTTAATCTGACAACTAACAAAGCACAATACAGCCTGTGGCCGCTGGCGGACTTATTAACGGCCCCCTGTCACTCTGCCGAGTAACTTTCAATTAGGACCTTCCCTTGGATCAACGACAAAAGTAAATCCTAGTCAACTGTTGATCTTAGACAGGATCAATTACATTACGGCGTTTGTTTGGAAGAGTGATATAGACGCGCTAACTGATACAGCAATGGAAATGAAACTACTAATGCTAGCAAAGTTACTGGAGATTTTTGTTAATGATAGTGATGTGGAAAGTCCGTGAAGGAGATAATTAGACAATGCTCAAATTAGCGAATGATAACAAAGCGAATGTACTTTCGTGCAGAATCTGGAGATGTTGATCTACTTCTGGCGTTTCAGTTCACAGATGTTTTGGCAATTTTGAAGTTTTCCTTACTCACACTCATTCTGCCTAAACATGATACTACTATTCATTTCAATAAAATATTTCATAAACATACAATGATAAGATCTATACTAAACATAAAAGTACATGACACAACATTAAATAAATAAATTGATAAACTCACAAAGATCCATGTTCATATAACGGGATCTTTCTTAGAATGCCACTTCCGACACAAGGAGTGGAGATTAAATAATAGTTTCTTGACCAACACCAATATTTGTTGAGTTGAAAAAGCCGATTTAAAAAGGTGTCGTGTAGAGGATGTGATTTGAATAAACGCAAAAGATAAAGGTTGGTTTACGTTACACCGTTCGGAAAGAGCACCGGTTATATATTAGTTATTTTCAGTTTCTTTAGGAGATAGTCCAATTCATTACACTTGCTGCAACCCTTTTTATGTCCCACTGCTGGGCACGGGTCTTCTTCCACAACTTAGTTATTCAATACTAAGTATTTTAGCAAAATCACGGGAGGAAGTAAAACACTATATAAGTCAGATGTAATAATACGACAATATGAGATATATTACAGTTATTTCAATAGAGAGTTAGCATAAATTGTGTGGTTTAGCGGTCGACTAGTCTATTATCTAATTTGTACATTTGCGTTTCCATAATTTGAATCACTTCATTGGCGAATTACCATCACTTACGTAATTTAGGACTGCCATAAAATCTAACGAAATTGTGGGCTACTACCAGTAGTATGCATAAAAGGCATTAAGTACTGATAATAACTAAGAGTATTTACTTGAAATATAAAATATACATTGTTGCTATTTGTTTTTGAAACTGATTTCTAATAGTGACCTGTCTCGGTAACCCAGAGACCACCCATAATGTGAAAACAACTAATCATGACACTTTATGTTATTGTCCAAGCGATAACATACATCGGTGGAAATAATATTTGTTCAATTATAACCGTATGTAGTGGTCGCCTAGTGATTAAAAACAACCTCTCTACCGGGGAGTTCTAGGTTCGAACCTAGGCTTGCAACTCAGATTTTTCATAGTTATGAGCGTATTAATAGTTAATTACTTACTGATGAAGCAAAACATAGTAAGAAAACCTACACGCGTCTTAAAAACATCTCAATGGTGTGTTAAGTCTATCAATTCGCACTTGGCCAGCCTTGTAAACTATGTTCTAAAAATCCCGGGACCCGAGACTAGCATTAGGACAGTAATGACAACGAACTGTGTTGCGGCACGTTGCCATGTGAATCAAACCTAACGTTACAACGAAGAAACGCTTATCTGTTGATCGGTATATTGAACAATTTGATTGGAAAGATATCGCGGAAGCTTTCGATACTTTTGTGGACGCTAAGCGCTTACAAAATGCGTGCTATTTGTATATGGACTTTTAAGTAGGAAGGCGATAAGATACCATGCATTTTTATACTTTACAATAAAGCGTGCCGTACATATTTTGTGTTGAAGCTGTTATCTTTCTTGCATTTCTTTTTATGTGTTTTTTAACCGGATAAATACCTTATTATTCAAAAAAACTTAAAAAGAGCCAAAACGTGAGTAAAAGATATGGTAAAACTTTTTGTCCCTCTTCTGGACCTAGGTCTACCATGGCTTACCCATCTATGGCTAAAAGTGGTTTGGTTTTTATGTAAATTATTATGCCAGCATAATGCGAATTTTCAAGTTAAATTTACAATACCAAAATTACTTCTAAATATTGACAAATTTTAAATCCTTTCTGCAAAAGACTTTATTCATTTTATCATTTCACGCCTAAATAACCTTTTATCTTTACAGTTACGTTCTTATTCATTCAACATTACAATGTAAATCAATACATTGTACTGGTTTGTATTCAATAACAGCAATGGAGATCATATCACGTCTTCAAGGAATGACATACCAATTCGTATCAACTCAACAGGATGCAAACCTTTATCAGCACTGCACTACGAATACTACGATGTCCTACTTGATAACGGTGTCAATATTGTGTTTACTTTCACGAAGTGCCTATTGGAATATGGATTTGTTGTAATAGCCTATTGTATAGCTATTACCTATTATGATAGGTATGATAAACGGTAGTCTTCGAGTAGTATTCGAAATGTGGCGATAAATATATAGTTTTGTAAGCTAAATTGATTTTTTTTTTGGCACTGAATCTATCCTGTAATAAGGAGGCTGAATTCCAATGGTATATACTCTATTGTCATATATAAATAATAAAATTTGACTTTAAATTTATTCAACGTAATATTTATGCTTAAGAGTAACAAAAATATACAAAATATTAAAAAAAAACACAAAAAATGACCCAGAAGGTAGAATATTATAAAAATATAGCATATGAAAACAATACCGCTTATAACATGCGAATTGAGAACGTCTTCCGAAAACATTATCAAAACTAAGAAGAGTTTACATAACATGAAGAAAGATTTTACGAGTGACTTATATTACGAACTCAATCCTTGTGACCTTAGCGTTAATGATACGAATGTATCAGCTAATGAAGAACCAGAGAGCTGGGGTATTATCGGCACCCTAAAAAGATCGTAAAAGCCCCAATAAGCGAGGATAAAAGGAATTCCTGAACGAAATAGGACTGGTTTCCGGAGTAAGCCCCGCTTTTGGTAATGAGACGGCAGAACTTTAAATGGTTCGTATTATTTCGGTGAAGATTTGTAAAGTAAGCTCTTAACGATCCGATTCGTGAATTCTTGCTAAGATTAGTTTCAATCGAGTTCAAAAAGTTTAACAACTTGTTAATTATTCTTATTTATGTAATATTATCTGGAAAGTATCATGAATTAAATTCATATATCTATGAGCTACGTGATGTGAACTAAGAAAATAGCATAAATGACAATAACATTAACAGAAACATAAATAACTAGAATATTGAATACAGGCATAGCTTTTATAAGTACGAAGAAATTACTTTGAATCTTGATTTGGTCTGTATCATTAACCCATTATTTGTTTGTGTCTATTCCCATGAAAGAAAGAGCTTAAGCCACAGTACCAGTATATGCGTTTCGCACATCGTCACAATTCGTATAGGTGTGTGAAGTTTACTAAATGCAAATTGACCCATTTCACAAATTTGTATAATTATTTTTGTTTTTAACTCACGTTTATTTAAGTTTCTTTATGACGGTTTCCTTAATTGTTATATTTTATTTTGTACCTTCTTTTATATATGAAATTGAGGTAGCAAACGAGCATGCAGCCCACCCGAAGATAATAGGCTACTATCGCCCATGGAAATCTGATAAAAATAAATCACATCGCCAGATAAAATCACAGTCCAACCTAAGGTCGACCAGAAATGCTTTGGTACTCCCTAAGGACTAAGTGAGAATGGCTCGGATAAGTATGTCTCCCTTACTACACCTTTCAAACCAGATCACAGCCGCGCTTAACACTACTGCTACTAGGCAGAAATAGGTATGGCGGTGGTGCCGCCGGAGACGGACAACAACCTGCGGACGGACCTACCTTCAAAATAAGACATGATTGATCAATTGTATCGTCAGCATTGCCAGATCTTGGCAACTACGCAGCAAAGTCGCATAAAGTAGGAATTCAACTTTCGATGCCAATTTCATTTTACTGGCAATATTGGCGCGTGCCAGAATCACAGCAAACATTATTGCATTTCACGGCGTTTACACGCATGTAAAAGTGGTATGTAATTGTGTGGTCACTTATCAATCTTCTACGCTGTCTACATGTAATAGAGACACTCGAATTAAAGCTGCTGAGGTCAGTGAAATTGATTTAACTGGATAAATTTCATACGCGTCTAACATTGTCGTTATTTAAATTGTTAGACTCATAACTATAAACTTAGGGAATGGAATTATTTTACTAATTAAATTAATTCAATTTGAAAGTCCATTTTTCAATGGCGTTGAAGTTTTTAAATCAAGGAAATGTATGATGTAGTTGTATAAATATAAATAAATACAAAAACGTATCTCATTATAAAATAATTTAAAAATGTAAAATATACATTTTAAGAGAAAATAAAAGTTTCCTTAGGGGCAAAATCGTGGCTTTAATGTAAAACTTATTTAAGAGCGCACTTACTCTTATAGATATCGATTGACTACTTGAATTCCTAAATGTTATATACGGTCAACTGCCATTTAAAACAAATCAAAGCAACTCTAACAGTCACAATAAAATATTATATTTATTTATGAACGCATCAACCAATAAACCTCAACCACTTGATGTCCATGAATTGCGTTGAACGACATGATTGTCTATTCCAAATTGATTCCTCAAGTACTGACATGCTTTCTCCATGCCACCGGGGCTCCAATCAACCAATTACAAAACACAAGAGGATTTAGCCCATTAGCTCATTGAAGGAAATTAACAATTGCTTGAACTCAAATAACTCGTCAAGCTAATTCTGTCACGTCAGTTATCATTTGTCTTGGAGCTCGAGTGACTCTTGTGAAATATTATCGTGTATATTGGGCTAATTATGTATTGCCTGGTCAATCAGTGGTGATTGAGTTGAATCTGTTTTAATGTTAGTGTTTTCATCTTTAGTTGGGAAATTTGAAACATCTGTATTGACTGTGACTCGACTATCAGGTTTCCTAATTCTCCTCTAGATACCCAATGCCCCGAAATTCATGTAAAACATAAATTACTTCAAACATCAAATATTATTAATAGTTATGAGTTATCATTAAGTACTAAGCTTTATACGAATATAATAGTATTTTATTCAAGTAATAGTATTATACCGTAAATCGAGTATTTTCATATTATTGTCGTTCAAAAACAATTCTTGTAAATAATCTACTTTGAATAAAATATTTTTGATAGTTTTATTTTTAGTGACCCTACAGATTTTGACAGATTTGAATTACTTTAAGTTGCATCTCAAAATAATAAAAATCTTTCACAGCACATACGTACGAGTATGGGTAAGCATCGCGATTGATTAATTATTCAAACACGATCAGATGTTTCGAAAGTTAATTTAAGTAACCTATAATATGAAAGGTTAATTTTAAGGCAAGCTGCAAGCACGTAAGCGTTGATTTGTTATCAAGGGATTATGTTAATTACATTACTTTCATTTGAACTGGACAACGCAAGATGTTTGTGGAATTAATCTTTTATTTCTGAACTTACTTACTGTAATCTCTGGCATGACAAAATAAAAGCTATGTCGGATCAAAGATATTTTTGAAATGCTTTCAACTTGTTTTATATTTTACAGACCAGATGAGTGATATCACTTAACATTTATTTTATTTTTTCAATTATTAAGTCAGTCTTATTAAATTGGAATAATAATAAAAGCTGTCTTCATACTTATTACATAACTAGCTTATTACATCACCCGCGTTTAAAAAGTCAAAACAAATACATATTTAAATATTAAAGTCATCCCGCTGTCCCGCGACGGCGTGCGCATGCGCGTGGAGCGCGCGCTAATGGATTTTTCAAAAAATAAAGTAGCCTATGTTACGCCTTAGACCTCCAGCTATCTTCCAAAGAGAGTCCCGTCAAAATCGGTCCAGCCGTTTAGAAGATTAGCTCAGCCAAACAGACAGACAGACAAAAATTTTTTTAATT
>DWPV01004055.1:0-14146 GCA_018251915.1 Urbanus proteus proteus
GGATGTTTGTTACTCTATAACTTAAGAACGGCTGAATGGATCTGGATGAAATTTGGTGCAGACATAGACATTAATCTAGAATAACATAAATGCTTTTTATCCCGGGAAAATGTGCGGTTCCCGTGGAATACATTTATTCTGTTTTATTGCCGTGTCAATCTCGCGACATGTTTATTGATTTACTTTTCAACCGCTGGTGAAACCGCGGGGATCATCTAGTTAAAGATAATTCGCCAGCATATGAGTGTAGGTACCTACACGTTAACATTTTTATATTTGTTTCTACGGCCCTTCTATCTATACATATAGTTATGAGTTTCTTTTGATTGCATATGACTTAGATATCCCTGAATCAATTTCAATTGAATCTTTATGCCTCTTCAAGGAATCATACCGTAACCTCTGCGATATGATGACCGCTCTCCTACAAGCGTGGACACAAGAATCCTAAGACAAAGTTGAATCACAGATTTATAACAGTCCACAAGAAAGAAGTCACGAGAAAAACTTAGTTATCTATAGTGACTGTTTCGGTAGTAATATTGATTCAGCTGATATAGATATAATATATCAGCTGAAGATATAAGATAAAGGAAGACATCACGAAAAATCTTGCAGATATCCCAAATCTTCAAGGTTACATAATCTATATTCTTTTATATGATCGAAGTAGCAAATGAGCATACAGTCCACCTGATGGTTAGTGGACTCTGCCGCCCATGAACAACTGTAATCAACCCCAGACAAGATCAAGGCCCTACCTGAGGTTGACCACAGATGCATTGCTACCCCTGAGGTCTGAGTTGGAATGCCACGGATAAGTATGTCTCCCTAACCATACCCTTAAAACCAGAACACAGGAGCGCTTAATACTGCTATTGTAAGGCAGAAATAGGTGTGGCCGTGGTGCCGCCGGAGTCCAACTACATATGGCTCTACCACCTTTAAATGACCTTTAAATTGCCTTTTTTATGTTTAATATTCATTTCTCTAAATATCCTAAGAGTACTATCTTAATCCTTGATGGTGGCAACGCGCTTGTAAATTTACATACTCCTGTTCTACATAAAGTTGTCTTCAGATACAGGTTTTATTTACGGTAGTTACCACTGGATTGCATGCTTTGTGGCTAGTTTAATCTCATGATAATGTACTTAATTAGATGGATTGAATACATGGTCTAAAAGAAGTAATTAAGTTGATTGAGTTTACACGATGATTAAAGAACTGTTTCTTAGAATATGATTGAGAAATATTTACCTATACAGTTCCTGGGTCCTTCGCCAAAGGGTATATATGTATAAGGTATAATGTCCTGCTTTGTATCACCGTAGAAACGTTCCGGCTTGAACTCTTCGGGGTCCGGGAAGTAATCTGGGTTGTGGTGAAGGTAGTAGACTGGTATATGGACCTTAACACCCCTATCCAAATGAACTCCGGTAGGTAGGACATATTCATCCATCACTTCTCTTGTTATTACACCAAGAACTGGATACACACGTAGAGTTTCATCCAGACACGCGTCTAGGTATGGCACATCAGTGATACATTCGTACTCAATCTGTTTATGATGAAGCCAGTAATGGTCTACGTCTTGAATAGCTTTCATTTGTGCCTTCTTGTTCTTTGCTAGCTCATAAAGTGTATATGTAAGCGACGTGGATGACGTTTCAAAGCCAGCTGCAAACAAAGCTATACAATTGGATACCAGGAATTCGTCATCCACTTCTATAACTGTCTTCTTATTCTCGCCAGTTTTCATGTTAGTTATACTATCTCCTGTCACGTATTTATCTTTCTTCAAACCTAATATGAGATCAATGAAGTCGTTCCTCCTAGTTGGTTCATAATTACGGCTTGCAAAAACATCAGTTAGTAACTTGTGAAAGAAAACGGTGACCGCTTCTTCAACGTATTTAAATCTGAGCCCGTAGAAAATCGCAGGGTATACCGGTCTCCACACCTGTCTTAATCCAGTTGTGAAATTGGCTTCGAATATTTTATCACCCATAATTTTAAAGACATTGATTCCCTCGTTTCGATTCATCGTGTTAGTGTCGACTCCGAAGAAGCAGGCTCCTATACAGTCCATGGTATAACTGCCCATGATATTCCTCACATTTATAGTAGGCGATTCATTGACTTCCTCAGTTAGCCAGGAATCTAATCTATCTGCGCAATTCTGGATCAGAGGAAACATGTTCTTCATCTTCACCGCTGTGAACAGCGGCGTCATATTCTGCCTGATAAGTCTCCATCTATCACCGTAAGTAAAGAAGAGATTCTGAGTGGTAATTTCCCTGTCCGTGTAATCTGAGACGTCTCTGCCATTAAAATAGTAGAAGTCCTTCGTGGTTATCAGCTTTATGTATTCTGGATCCTTGAAAATGATAGTAGGTTCTGTACCGAGAAAGGCTCCAACGTAGGGCTCATCAGGGAACTGTTCACATATGTCGCGGGTGATTTCGGGATAATACCTCCTGTGTAGGACATAATCTTTGAAGTTACCAAACACTGGCAATGGTTTCAAATACGGAACGTTCCTTTTCTCCCAGTAATCGAATTTTCTTTTTGAAATAAAGTAAATAAGACATAAAATAATTATGAGACACGCGAGTATTACACCAAGTAGAGACATTTTCTGTCCTTGAAAGGCGTCTGCGTACTGAATCTTAGTATAGCTACCTTGAATTATAATAAATTCTTATCGTTAACGCACTCGCGAAACTTTACGTTCTCCATAATTTGTGTATTATTTGACGGATACATTAAGGTTTATCTTCTTAATTTACATAGCGCGCAGTTAAATTTAAATTTACGTAAGCGCAAAAAATCGCCCAAATGATATGCACATAAATATTTTTGGAAACTCCAGGATATCCAGTGCAAAATGGACTTATCTACATTTACTATAAGTATCATTTTATTTAAATACAGAAGTAATCAATGTGCATTGCGTCTACCCTGAGAGTAACTGCCAAGTTCTGCTTAGGGACATCTAAAATCATCCCAAGATTAAGAGTCTTCCCTGGAGTTGGCCATAAATGCGTTGCTACATCTGAGAAGAGTTGAAATATCTTGAATAGGTAAGTATGTCCCTTACCAAATCCTTCAGACCAGACTACAATAAGCTTAAGACTGCGTTATGAGGGAGGAACAGGTATCGCGATGGTGCCACCGAAGTCGAACACAAAGTGTTCAATTTTTAGAAATTCCAAAATAAATATGAAAATTAAGAACATCCTTAAGATTATTGACATTTACAATTCCAATAACGATTCTAATCACGTTCCGATCTGGTAGTATAAATAAGAAAAAATATTGTAAAGGCCTTCGTAGGCCTATGCAAAATAAAGACATCTTACAACCAGCGAGGCCACACGAGGCACGAGGATTCAAGTACTTTTTTCTCAAGTACATGATCATTGCACTATGATGCTATCATTTTACCTATAGATTGATTTATCTTATCGCAACAAATTGTCATAGGAATATTTTTAGTGTGTACGTATCTTTTATTCAAATATCGCTTGATCTACTCCTTTGTCTTGACTACTAAAGCTATTATGATCAAGGCTGATATTTGGCGCTCCGGGCGAGTCACAGATTTCTCGCCTTTTTATCTATTCTAACATAATTATGTATTATTTTTTTTTGCATTGACGGCAGTGGACGAGTAAGCGCTGCTGTGTTCTGGTTTGAAAGGTTTGGTAACGGAGACATACTTACGGAGCTAATTCTATACTAACGAACTAAGAGAGCTATACACTTTCGAGGGTTCAACTTAATCATCAGATGATCAGTGATTAGCAACATCTTATCTAAAGTCTTAATACTTAGCCTATGTTAGAAAGAAAAAGTGGCGGTGTTGCCGGAGTCAAACCACATAGTGCTATACCATCATACAATTCGCTTAGTTAAGACATCTGAAATAAGGGTTCATAAAAGTCTCACCCTTACTATCTTCTATCGGTATCTTACCCTTGAAACAACAAAAATACCATAATTACGTAAAAATTAATTGTAAGATGTCTGATTATTTATTTATCTCTTTATTTTCGTTTCAATTTGATTTTAATTAATAAATCTCTTTGTTTTAAAAGTTTTATGTAAATAATAAAAACAGGTGTACATTTATATAGCTACAATGATGAGAACATTTTATAATATAATCTAACAATAATACACACACAACCAAGTGCAATTCATATATGGTGACCTCATATACATAAGTGCAGATAATCATACATGTCATATCTAACTACTATAGATTTTTTTGTTATCCAAAATGCAAATGTGGCTATAAAATTATATATTATAAATATCCGAGGAGTTCCAACTAAATTCTCAGGGGGTAGCAACGCATCTGTGATCAATCTCAGGTAGGACCTTGATCTTATCTGGGATTGAACAGAACATAGCAAGGCCTAACATGAACTTAACTTGAACAGAAATAGGAGTGGCGATGGTGCCGCTGGAGTCAAACCACAAAGGGTTGTACCCCTTTTGAACTAGACCATTCTCGAGGCCCCACCCGCTTGGATCACGTACCAAGGTAAAAGGGTTGTATATGATAATGCAGGTCAACCTATATGCTAAAAGTGAGAACAGAAACAAGGGAGACATGCTTATCCGAGACGTTCCAGCTCAGTCCTCAGGGGTAGCGACGCATCTGTGGTCAACCTCAGGTAGGACCTTGATCTTATCTGGGGTTGATTACAGATGTCATTGGGCGGCGGTGGCCACTTACCATTAGGCGGACTGCATGCTCGTTTGCTACGTCGATCATATAAAAAAACTGGATGGATTTTGAAAATCATGCACTTAAAAGGATTGGAAATATGTAGTTACTAAAACAGAAATACTTGGCTGTCGTAGCTTTCTTTAATAACTTAATCTAGATAAACACTAATGCAATAAACACATTGTTTCCTGAAACAATGTATTCACATATCAAAGTAATAATTGCAAGTTATTTAATTTAAGCCTCATAAAATCCTATCACATCGTCGCCATTTCCTATTGTATTGGATCGTAAAATACCTAACGTATTAAATCGTATTTTATACCATGAATTGAAACGTTTTTAAAATTATCACTTTATTAGTATTTACCCGCAGCTTCGCTCGCGCTTATGTGTACCTACATTCGCACAAAGAGGCCGTAGGTATAAAAGTAGGAATAAAAGTTACTTCTCTATCTCTCGGGAGTAGTATCATTTTTCGGGATGAAAGGTACTCTATGTCTTTTTCCAGACCCCTGGCAATGTGTTCCTAATTTCATAACGATCGACTTAGTCATTAACGCGTGAAGGCGTTACAAACATATAAACAGATATTCGCATTTATAATAATTAGGATTAGCTGATCTTCGGGGCTTCACTCGCATTAAGTAAGTAAAAATGCGTACATATTTGTAAACATTCCAGTTTTTTTACTTTTTTCATTGCTGTTACTCCTATTAGTCAAAGCGTGATGTTATATAGCCTAAAGCCTTCCTCAATAAATAGACTACTCAACAAAAGAGTACTTTTCAATTCGAACTAATAATTCCCGAGATTAGCGCATTCTACCAACCAAACAAACAAACTAACTTCAGCTTTATAATATTACTAGTTTTTGCCCGCGGCTTCGCAAGCATTAAACTACATATACCTAGACGTTTCTCTCAATTCCCTCTTTATCTATTAAAAAAAACCACATCAAAATCCGTTGCGTAGTTTTATAGTCTTTATAGATCTAAGCATACATAGGGGTAGACAACGGAAAGTGACTTTGTTTTATAATTTGCAACGTGTTTTAATCTAGGCGCCGTTGATTTTTCGTACTCTCTTCACCAATCCTAACTGGAGAGTGTTCTACGCTCACTTGTCGATAGCCGCAACCAGCTATGACATTTGAAAGTGGTAGAACTCTGTGTAGTTCGACTCCGGCGGCACCACCGCCACACCTATTTCTGCCTTATAACAGCAGTGTTAAGCACTGCTGTGTTCTGGTCTGAAGGGTGTGGTTAGGGAGATATACTTATCCGAGGCGTTCCAGCTCAGTCCTCAGGGGTAGCAACGCATCTGTGGTCAACCTCAGGTAGGACCTTGATCTTATCTGGGGTTGATTACAGATGTTCATGGGCGGCAATTGCCACTTACCATCAGGTGGACGGCTCGTTTGCTACTTCCATCGTATAATAAAAAAACATAAAAGCGATTGAAACAGTACAGGACATGGAAATACAAATAAAATAGTCTCCTATACACTATTTACGGCAATATTCGTTTCTGTCCAATATTGACTGATTGCTTTCAGATTGTAAAGGAACGTAAGGGTAAAGGGACGTATTGACGTACGGACAATACCTTACAATCAAATAAGACTTCAGAAGATAAATAATACCCTCTTCACTACAAATAAAGCAACTTCACCACTATTCCACTACATACGAGTAGGTAGTATTACGATTACGAACAATGTCTTTAACAACACAATTAAGAACAATGTGAAATAGATGCTTCGGAAATCTAACTTCCGATATTTTAATACTTTCAAAATTTTAGACTATATGTGATACCTACTATGACATTCGTACACAAGTTTAAACTATATTTTTATAAGCATGCAGTCCACCATGGTAAGTGGCCACTACCGCCCATGAATATTGTAATCAACCCCAGGTAAGATTCTGGTCTTACCTAAGGTTGACAACAAATGCTACCCCTGAGCACTAAGTTGGAATGTCTCGGATAAGCATGTCTGTCTTACCACACCCTTCAAGCCAGAACACAGCACTGCCATAATAAAGTAGGAATAGTTATAGCGGTGGTGGCTATGGAGTCGAACCACCAGGTTTCTACCACCTTCTAACCATAGCTTATATCCAAAAATTCTACCTAGAACTGGGTATCGAAAACCATGTCGCAAAGTACAATGTATTTGATAGGTACATGACAACCAACGAAGCATTTACGGCTAGATAATTGAACCCTTTGTGTACAGGAGCCCTGAAGGGCTGTTCGAAACAAGTAAAGCGTAAATATTTGTCCTGAATATTAATGATCGCTCGTAACAGATTAGTCTCAGTTCGATAAGATCGCTGGTTTCTATTTAAATGAATTAACAATGTTTGGTGAGCCTTGAACAATGTTTACAGCAATAACGCATAATTGCTGAGGTATTTACATTGCTAAGAGGTTTTTTGAGGCGTTCTGATTTTGTTTTTGAAAGTAATCTAATACATTAGCAGTCGTATAAATGTTATACAATAATGACCTTACTGTGTTAATATGACTGAAGTAACAAATGAATATGAAGTACATCTGATTGTGAGCATTCACTGCCGTCCATGAGCATCAACAGATCACTTCATATAGAACAGGGGTTTTATTTGAAGTCAATCACATATGTGTTTCTATTTCCAAGGACTAAGATAGTCACTTTATATGAAAATGAACCGGTAAACACACCCTTCGATCGAGAAAAAAAGTTGGAGTGCTTTATTAGTAGTATTTAGTATTTTGGTTTAAAGGTGTGCTTTGAAGTAGGTAGGTAACTACAGAATTTAAAACTTAGCAATGTATTGTTGCTATAAGAAATAAATAGGAGGGGAGGGAAGGATTCTCTATCAAATTCTTTAAAATAACAAACGAAATTCCTGAGTCTGCCAGGTTTAAAGGTGGTAGAATCCTTGTGGTTCGATTCCGGCGGCACCACCGCCACACCTATTTCTGCCTTATAACAACAGTGTCCAGCGCTGTTGTGTTCTGGTCTAAATGGTGTGGTCTTTAAGGGGTACCAACACATATGTGATCGACCCCAATTAAGAATGTGATCATATTTGCGGTCAATTTAAATGTCCATGGGTAGCAGTGGCCACTAACCATTCACTGGACTGCATGCTACTTCTATAACAAAAAAGTAGGTACCTACAGTAACGTTCTTTGATAAAAACCGAATATTTCTCGTGTAAAAATAATAAGGCATTAAAGCGTCTCCCACCCCACCCATATCACAAGTAGGTCCACGGGCGGACCCAGCCAGTGGAAGACATCGGTCGGTGGTGCGTAACACACACTCATGTGTAGCAGATTATTATTACACCCATTATTTAGCACCGAAAGGAGCTTGGCTTTTACACACTGATTTTTATCATTCATTGGCTTGGTCAGTAATGGCCTAGTATTAAATTAAATCATTTTTAAAGTAACAAAAACTAAATTCGAAGTACAGAGGTCTTTTTGGGTGCCAATAAAATCTACCACGACTTCGCAAGATGTCTTGTTATGGAAAAGAAGCGCTAAACAAAACTCCATAACATAAATTACGTCTGTTTTTAGGTTATATTTAAAGTGTCAACTTCCGCTAATGGAGCATGTGGAGCTGGAGCTATATTAGTACCCTTAGTACGAGTTTGTTAAAAAAAAATGTATGTATGAGTGGTGTATGTATGGTACTTAATCTACTTGGTATTTCTGATCTTCCTGGTCTACCTGGTCTTATTAGTCTTCCAGGTCTTCCTGGTCTTCCTGGTCTTCCTGGTCTACCTGGTCTTCATGGTCTACCTTGGTCTACCTGCTCTTCCTTGGTCTACCTGATCTTCATGGTCTTCTTTGGTCTACCTTGTCTTCCTGGTGTTCCTGGTCTTCCTGGTCTACCTGGTCTACCTGGTCTTCCTAGTCAACATAGTCTTTCTGGTCTACATGGTCTTCACGGTCTCCTTGGTCTGCCTGGTCTACCTGGTCTACTTGGTCAACTTGGTCTTCCTGGTCTACCTGGTCTATCTTGTCTTCTTGGTATTCATGGTCTTCCTTGGTGTACTTGGTCTTACTGGTTTACCTGGTCTTCCTGGTCTTCCTGTTCTACCTGGTCTACCTTATCAACCTGGTATTCATGGTCTTCCTTGGTCTACTTGGTCTTACTGGTTTACCTGGTCTTCCTGGTCTTCATGGTCTTCCTTGGTTCTTCCTGGTTGCGGCTGTGGAGCATACTACTGGAAATGTAAATACTACCGGACAATAAAAAAAGCATTCATAAAATATTATTGCGCTATTGTTATTTTATAAATTTTAGAGTAATGTTTACCCTAAAAGTAAAATATGGGGTCTACTTGGGTTTATTCCCATTTTTTTAATTGTTACAAAAACAAATTTACTTTATTATACCAGCTTGTAAAGCTTCATAAGCTTGTTTTTTAAATGTCACAAGCAAGTTTTTTAAATAGTGTGCACTTCAATGTCCATACATTTACGATTATGAAAAATTATGATACTATCCTGAAAGCATGTCCATTCATGAGTCTGATACAAAAGGCAAACACAAAAAAACTTTAAATTTGAGGCAGTTATAAGTCAAGGAGTAGGTAACAGAGGGTGTGCTTTTTGAGCAGTTTTATCTCGAAAACCATTAGAGTTTGGTTTAAAACAAAAGTGGATATTCTGGTAGACCTTTGTGTGACCTATACGTGGTTTCAAGGTTATCCACGATTTACGGGACATCCTGTATAAAATCTGATCACATTTATATTCCTTAATCACAATTATTTTTTATCTGTTACAAGTGACACAAGACAGGAAGTGACAGGCCCTTAAAGGCGTTACAGATAAAAGATTAGCACGCATTGTGATAGATACAGATAAAAAATCACCCTCGTGGGCGTAGTCTCAATGCTAAGCTTCCGTTTCCTGTAGATACGGGAATCATGACTCGGATGTGGCCTTAGGCACTGGTCTACTAACAAACGAATAGAGAGCGATATTTTTATATTTTATTTTTTATATAAATATGTTTATATTTTTTTATCGTATGGCAGTTGCAAATGATTATGCAAATCCACCTGATGGTAAGTGGCCAGTACCGCAAATGATCTTTTTTTTTCTTTTTATAAGATCGAAGTTGCAAGCGAGCATGCAGTCCATCTGATGGTAAGCAGCTACTGTCGCCCATGGACATTTGTAATCAACCTTAGATAAGACCACAATCCTCCCTGAGGTCTGCCACAGATGCGTTGCAACCCCAGAGGACTATGGAACTCCTCGGATAAGTATGACTCCCTTACCACACCCGTCAAACCAGAACACAGCACTTAACACTCTTATCAGGCAGAAATAGGTATGGCGGTTTTTTTATATGATCGAAGCAGCAAACGAGCATGCAGTGAATCTGATAGTAAGTGGCCACTGTCTCGCATGGACATCTAATCAACCCCAGATAAGATCGAGGTCCTACCTGAGGTTGACCACACATGCGTTACTACTCCTGAGGACTGAGCTGGAACGCCTCGGATAAGTATATCTCCCTAACACACTCTTCAAAGCAGAACACAGCAGCACTTAACACCCGTGTCAGGGAGAAACAGGTACGGCGGCAGCCACAAAGGGTTCTACCGCGTAAATAAAAATCGCTAATCGCTAAAAAGCACTATTCAACAATGAAACAAGTGTATAAAACTTGTTAAATGTATATTTTGTCAGGCGAACGTGATCTATATTTGTTTGAACCGTGTACGCATAATGTGACATAGGTCATACCTACATTACATACATACGAGTACATTACATGACATACGACAATTGTAAGTACATTGTAGTCACGACTCTGAAATGATAAAAGGTTGTTAGTTAGTTAATTAATGCTTATTTTTTAACTAGTTGATCTCCGCGGTTTCACCCGCGTATAAGAAGTAAAAAGGCTTATTCTCTTAAAAGTAAATAATCCCGCGCTCCCGTGACAGCGTCCGCTTGCGCGTGAAGTGAGCGCTAATGCTTTTTAAAACATTAAAGTAGCCTATGTTATGCCTTAGACCTACAGCTATCTTCTAACACAAGTCCCGTCAAAATCACTCCAGCTGTTTGGAAGATTACCTCAGCCAAACAGAGAGACATTTTTTTAAAATTGCACTTTCGTTATAGGTATCGTGTATACTTTCATATGCATTGAATAATAACTTGTTATTTTGAAATCGCAAACAGACACTTCAAATTTATGTATTTGCATAGATAAAAAGATTACGTTCCTTAAAAAAGAGAAAATAAGCCTTCGCTCTCTCGCTCCTGGGTTTAAGTATCTTCTTCAATTGAAAGGGTTTTTGAGTACCTATAGTCAGTAGTTATAAGGATTTGAAAGGGATTGAAGACAGTGAAAGGGATTTGGGTACCTCAGTCAGCAATCGTGAGAGTTGGTAAATCTTAGATTTTACAGGTAGGTTGGGATTTTTTAAATTATACAATTCTCCATGAAAATTTCCATTACTTTCAACAATTATGATTTAGGCAGTCTATTTTTTATTTCTAGTATCAGTATATCTGTGTGTCGGAAGTCGGGGCATACCGATACGTAGTTAATTACGGTACAGGCATAAAACTACAATATCAATCACCACAAGCCGTGCCTTTAGGGTCACAGTTTATTTATTACATTATTAATAACACTTACGTTGAAACGTGTGATGCACAGTTGTTCATATATACGTATGTACCTACTTAGGGTCAGCGCAGACAGAGAGGAATAATCCTCGCGCGGTCTCGGGCATTTTCTTTACGGATCGCGTATGCTCGAGCATGCGTTCTGGGTTAACACTCTCTACACTGAAAGTACTCGTACGACGCGGGCGGCGACTCGATGCCGCGCGGATTCCCGCGTATCTTGGAGGACGTTTTGTCCCTTTAGTTCCGGGAAGAGAATAGGGCTATGGTATACTCTGCCTATCATAAGAAGAGACTTCGGGAGTTGTGGGTGGCAACAGCGGGAGCTCGAACCGCCCGGCCACCGATTATGGGAAGGACAGCGGTATGTGTGGTCGCATGCCGTCGTAATGGCAAAATGATGAGTAGTGAGCACCATTGCTTACGTGATCGGAGCTCGACGGGGAAACATACTTAGAGGACTTCGATCGTGTTCTTCCAAGGAGAGACGCTCTTCGATCGACGACCATCGACGAGGACGGCCACCGATAGGATTAGTGGATAAAAATCCCACATAACCTGGCGTCACTCCCACGACGGCTGTCTTTTGAAGTTTATCCCTAAAAAAATGCGTTCATACATTTTATATGAAAGAATATTTTGTTACAAAGTAGCATACCTTTTTCGTTTGTTACTAGAATTCATACAAATTCGGTGCAGTAAAGGTCAATAACCTATATACTGTACCTAAAATCGTAGAGATAAATAGATATTTTTAGTAGATAAATCTAATGTTTAATACAAAATCCGGTGCAAGGGACAATAACCTATTAACAGGTGTATAAACCGCTTAATAATAGCGCAGATTAAAAAGATAGATAGATAAATCTAATGAACGGAAGTTAGTCGCTCGTGACATACGGATCTTGTAACAGATACTTTAATTAAGCTGGCTTTATTGTCATGACCTGTTCACGTATGCTTTATTGTCGAACAACGGGCCTTGTCATGTATGAAGGTGTACCGAGTATTATGAGTATGAGTATTAGCAGGATGTCAGGGAAATTACCATTTATTTTTAGTAGTAAACTAGCTTTGTAATCTTTTAAAGGATGGTAGGTACAAATATTTTTATTATTATTATTACTATTGATTAATATATATGTACATTTAAGTCTATCTGTGAGAATTTTGGAGACTTCTTATGTCCCCATCATTTAGGAAGACCTTTTTTCGAAAAGTCTATCTTCGGGTGAGTCAATACCCAGTGAAGGTTAGGATAATATCTGAGCGCGGGTAAAACCGTCTGATACAAACTGTAGCAGTGATAGCCTAGCTTAGTGGGCTAAGGAATGAAACCCAATGTCTGATTTATCAAAATAATTATTTTAGATATATTATTAAGGTGAAGGAAAACATAAGTAAATTTGTACGCCTGGGAGTTCCTTAAAAATATCACTTGTCCAGGAAGCCTATGGTCTAAGCCCTTCCCTGTAAGGAGACCAGTGCCCCTATTACGAGTTTATTACGTTTAGTTAAACGTTCCTCGTTTACGTTTGGGCCCATACATGCAACGCTCCTAGTGGACCGTTTTGGTACTAAAATTTTACCATGGAAAAGCGGACGTAAAGATAAACCGAGATCGCATCGTAAACGTACTAAGGGAACTGTCCCCTACTATAGGACAATAATGAGTTGACCCGATATATCGCTTGATTCGTGTGTAGACACCTTACAGCCGCGAAGGTCGTTCAGCGTAAAACAAAGACAACTTACAAATAGTTATTTGTATACAGCTATTCAGGTGTAACCACAAACTTAGGCTTAATTAATTCGAAATGCAAAAACTCGAGGAAGTTGCTTCGTGAAAGTGAATTCAGAGCGACCTTCAGCTGCGTGACCTTTTCTTGTCTCTAAGGGAACAGTCGATATCTAGTTAAAATTTAGTGATATTAAATAGCACGCACGCATTTATCGTGTCTGTAAAGGTGATTAAACTTCGGACAACTGCGAATGCGCTTTATTTTTATATACGAGAATTTTTAGCTGTACGCGAAAATAAATAGGATTTGGTTCTTCTTCTCTGTAATCAAAATGTCAGCGATATATATACCGTAGATTCGCCCGCTCCATACTTCAAAGGAGCGAACCTGTAGTTGTCTTTAAATAAGCTACTTTCGCTAGACTGCGACTCGACGAGCCGCAGTTGGGTGACGAAGGCAGTGAATAGAGCACATAGATTACACATAGATCCTCTAATTTGACAACAATCACAATTACATAATGCAAGAACGAGACAACTATCACTATCACTATGCTGTCTCTTCTTCGATATATTATACCAAATTAGGTTGAGTCCTTGCATAGCTCACCGTTAGCCATTTTAGGGGGTCAATTTGATTTCTACGCAAACAGTTTTGAATGCGCAGGGCCCATCTTGGTTTATATATCTATCTGTCTAGGGCCTATTTTTTGTTATAATAATAAAGTATCAAACGCGCATACCATCGGATGGCAAGTGCAGCCCATGGACACCATGGATCAACCCTAGACAATTTAATGACATACCTGAAGTCAGCCACAGATTCCATGAGGATTAGTTGAGGACACCTGGAATAAGTGTCTTTCTTAATACACTCTTAAAAATAGAGCATAACAGCGCTTAACTTTACTATTATTTTTTTTTGACATTTCTGCCAAGAACTTGGCATCTAAACCTGCTTTTATTGAGCAGAATAGTAATTTAAGAATTTTGAC
>DWPV01004056.1:0-14143 GCA_018251915.1 Urbanus proteus proteus
TCCTGGTCTTCCTGGTCTTCCTGGTCTTCCTGGTCTACCTGGTCTACCTGGTCTTCCTGGTCTTCCTGGTCTTCCTGATCTATCTGGTTTTTCTGATCTTCGTGGTCTACGTGGTCTTCCTGGTCTTACTGGTCTACCTGGTCTTCTTGGTTTACTTCGTGCTAGGAATTTTAACTTCACGACTAAATAAAAAGTATTTTTTTACGATAATAAAAAATTATGATATGGTCCTGAAAGCATGTCAATTCAGCCTGTCTGGATTGGAGTCTGATACAAAAGGCAAACTTAAAAAACTTACAATTTGTGACAGTTATAATTCAAAGTGTTACAGAGGGCGTGCTTTTGAAGCAGTTTTGCAAATATGCAAATATCTCGAAAACCATTAGAATTTGGACTAAAACAAAAGTGGATATTCTGGCATACCTTTATGTGAACTATACGTGTTTTCAAAGTTATTAACGATTTACGGCACAACCTGTATATACAAGTACAAGGAGTTTCAACTTAGTTTTTTATCTTAACAAGCTGACGTTTTAGTTGCTGTCTTAGTTAAGTGAGATGCAGCACGTTTGCCTAGAGGAAGCCTATTCACTCTTGTCTTGAACAATTCCAATAGTATCAAATATACTACAGGTTCATAAGCTACTTTTATAGTACAAACAGTCAATTCATCCATACTGTTCGTACCTTAATCTACCTTACGTCTTCCGTTATCCTATCCATGGTTAGACCAGTCAGTAATTGAACGCAGCTGCAAGTTGTCAACTTAGTCGAGCGTTATCAAAGAGATAAATGAAAGAAAGAGGATGGTTTTGGCTTCACTCCTTTTTATTTTCACTCTAACCAGTCACATTTGCATTGCGCAAACAAAGGATGTCTTCGGGATCTACTCAGAATCTGAATGTGGATCGCTCTAACGGAATAACGAGTTTCCAAGATGATTTTGAATTCGACAAGCAGATTCTACTTGTTAGTAAGTCGGTGGACCGGTATTCGGTTTCCTTTTAGCCCCACCTGTCGGGTTCAGTTATTATAATAACATGTTCAACTTGAGGATAAAATCTTAAGGAGTTTAAAAGTTTAACGTGAAGATAATAAATCTTGAAGAGTTGTTCAAAAAATCGTTGGTGTCCGAAGTGGCGTAATAGTCACAATATCGATCTTTGGTAGAGGTGTGGGTTCAATTCCCGAGCAGGTAGTTATATAGATGGTGAATTTACTTTTCTTTAATGGATCGTGGGTCTTTGTGTAGCGGGCATAATACCTAATTTTTATTGTTCCTGCTACTGCCTGTAATTAGTAATTATGACATGGAACTAAAATCAAACTAATTCAATTTGAGTGATAGTGGACAAAAAGTTACATTACCTTCTGAATGAGCCAACTCCTGCAAATGTCTAGAAACTGACTCTGAAACCAATTTCAAGTAAGTTATACTAAGTTTGTTAATTGTAATGATCTTTTCAGTAAAGTCAATTAGAAAAAGTAGTACACATATTTTGTTTCACTTCTTTCTGTGAAATTATAGTGATAAACGAGAATGCATCCATTTGAGTGCAAAGATTGCAATTCTCTGCCAAAGATGCAGGAACTATACATCAGGAATAAGCTGATATGTCACACATAAGTGACTCTGACTTATCAAAACCTTCAAACCAGAATACATAACCTAACAATGTTTCTAAGATAGTTCATAGACAGAAACAGAAATAGCCATACCGTCATAGCTGAACAACAAAAGATTCGACTATCTATTTTCCTTAACAATTAAATCGCTGGAATAATTTTCACTTCCTTACTTAAATTCGTATGGCCGTATCTTTCGTGTACAAGAAAATAGAGCGGAGACAAAATTTACAGCAAGACAAAAACTGGTGGGTAATTGAGTATTCTCACAGCGCACTTGGTAAATTATTCGGAGTCCTTTCTTTTCTCCACGATATTCTACTTTAACTTAAAATATTATATCGGTGGTAAGATATTCTAGGAATCTACTGACTGTCGGATTTTCTATGGATACTCGGAAGGTTTTTACAGGTTTTTACAGGTTCATTTTTAACAACCTATAAAGTTCTTAGTACTATTTAAAACTATGAAAACAGGAAGTAACACTAAAGGTAAACATACATAGATTTGGTAACCCGCGATATCATACATCCTTAAATGTTTTCTTTTACAGCTGGTCTTGCTATGAGATACGTAATAGACTTTTGTTGTATGTTTTGTTGTTTCGTTGATTTATTTATTATATAAATAGGCGTATTGATTATTATATCAAATCACTAGTCACTAGATATTAATAAAGTAGGTAATTTTTTTTTTGTTCAAGTTTAGATTCCTGAAGGTTTTATTTGCATACACGTTCTTTTATACTAGTGAAAAAACTTTGTGAGTACAACGCACTTACTACCCAATGTAGTTAAGAAGCAACTGTCGCTTACTTGTAGTTATTATTTCATCTATAAATAATATTTTATAAGTACTTATATAGAGAGTAGATAATAATAATCAGCAATGCAATGTGTCCTAATTTTGTTCTCATTTCCATTTTATACGCGCATAAGTTGACGAGAATCACATTTCTTTTAATTAATATTCCTCTTATTCCAGATTTCTGTCCTCATTTCTGGGTATAAGGAAATTGTTTTACCACTACCAAGAAGCGAATAGCGATTGGAATCAACATTGAAATCCGCCATAGTAATAAAATAGCCTGGTAATTGAAACTTGAACTTAATGGGGAGTCCAAGGTTTATATACCAGGCACCTCTAATCTTTAAAGTTATGCAGCCTATGTGATGTGTTGTATGTATGTAGTAGTCAACTTTTCTACTTTCAAAGAATTAAAAAATAATAATCACTCGTTTCATTCAGTTTTTTTTTTTCAATTTTATTTGGCGACACTCGATCACTTCCTTTAATTTTGGAAGAAAAATCTGTGAAGTATCTAACGTGCACGCCTCCTCAAAGAGTTTTTCAAAGCGCAGTGGAATATGGCCTAAGGCTTCCTATCTCTGAGAAGGGACCCAGCAGTGGGGTTTTGTGTTGATTATGATAGAATCAAAACACCTATAACTCAAAATAAAAACGTTGATCGCCTAACATTGAGTCATGCGGGTAAGTCCGTAAGTCAATGCACGTCGACGTCAGAGTGAAATTCATTTTCCTTCCTCTCTTAATACAGTTAATTACCTCTATTGAGTGTTTCTTCGGAACTTCTCGGCTTCTTTCACGCTTTAATATATGTAGTTAAGTGGTTTCTTGTTCCGTTCAAACAGTACTTTCTTAAAGAAACCCGGGCTTAGTTCGCGCGTCTGAAAAAAGAACTTTCAAAGTAGCTGACATAAACTTTTCACCTTTGCGGATGTAATTTACTTCGTCAGCTAGTTTGTGGGTTTCCTGGTTAGTAGAAAAACATCCTTTGATGTGAAGGTGTTTTAAAATCCTTAGTTATAATATACCTATTTAATCCGTCATAGATAAAGGAATGATTTTTTTCTAACGCTATACTGTAGAAGACCTTGCGCTATTAAAATTTATTCTACACAATTATACAGATCTACATATGTGATTTTTAGTTTTTTTTTATCTTTTGTATCTTATTGTGTCCCATACCTTCTTAATTTGAAGGCTTTTTGAAGTCTGCTGTTGGAAATTAACTTTCCTATATTAGCACCAATTCAACTCGCCCTGTACCTTTGGAATCAAAGGTTTCTCACTTCTTTCATTATTTAATTGGTGCAATAGGTATTCTTTTTCTCCTAATTTTAGTAATCACTCGAAAAAATCTCTCCACCATGCATAATTAAAAAAGAAGATAATATTCAACAATGTACTTCTTGAATTATTCTTCAGAAAGCTTCTCTGTTATATTGTAGTTATATAATCATATATTTTTAGAAATTAACAAATACTGTTAAGTGTTAAGAAGTGTTAAGAAGAAGAAGAGTTAGGTGTTTTAAGAAAGTCCAACTTCAAAATAAAACACACCTTATGTACATGTTCTTATTCATCTAGAATTTTTAAAGTCCACTTTTAGACATAAATCTCCCTTGATTAGTACTCAGTAATTTAAGCCCCAATGTTTATTTCAACCGTAAGGTTTATCACGGGATTCTTTATTTTGTTTAATTCTATGTGAAATATCCTTTTCCATCTAAATTTAGTGACCTCTCGAAAATATTTCTCCAACAAAATTAAAATAAAAACTAAATATTCAGCATTGTACGTCTTGAAGAACGCTCAAGAAACAGAAACTGTAACTGTTTCGTAACACAGTGCATCAGCAGGACGTAGTCATAACACGACGCTATCTCGAATGCAAACAGTTCCCAACTTGCATGATTACTCCGACGACGTATTCCTTATAGGACGCGTTTCCATTGTCTGACGTTTTTTTTTATTTTATGTATTTAGACCATTTCATTTTTATTTCTAAGAAATTATAGTGTATATGTATGTATATATTGTTGCAAAGTCACGTGCGAGAAATCCTGTCTAAAATTAGAAGAAGTTCTCTTAAAGACTAAGGCAAAACTCAATACATATTTCTATTACCATAACACTCTTTAATGCTGCACTGCAGATTTTAACTGTTGCTATGAGAAATATTCTACTATATTTAAATTAATTTAAAACTGTATTCCAAAATAAATTGTTGTGTTAGTAACACCTGATGATTAAGCCTAATGATTAATTAATGAAATTGAAACTCTTCATTTCACGCAAACATAAATTGAATCATAAAATATAATACCAAAGTTAATTAAAATGTAAATTTAGTTTAGAATTTCATTCATTATCATTTTTCTGTATAATAAATTGGTATATTTCCTATATTAACAATAAATTTGTAAAATGGTTATCCAATATTTAGTTCGTCAAGTTTTTAATATCGAAATAGCAAACGAGTATGCAGTCCGACACATATTTCTAATTTCGCCCGTAAACTTCTATGTCTATTCTACTCTCGGGACTCCGGACGTCATTTTACCCGATACCTAGTTGAAATGGAAACAGTGTCTTATTTACCAGGCAAGCTAGACGGAGTGCATTAAAACATTAAGGATTGAAACTTAGTCTAACTCTGCAAGTCGTGTTCAAACAGCGGACAAGTATTGGTACCTATTGTGGTCCCTGATTAAATGTAAACTGCGCTTCCTAAACATTTCAATTAATGGCTCTCACAGATGTTTAAGCATACGTTTGTTTTAATTACTTGCTATTTGGACACTTATCGATACTATTAAGATAAATAGAAACAGATTATAATCCAAATAGTGTAATACTACGAAAAACTATATTATGTTTTACTTTGTGATTGAGAAATTTTATTTTAATGTTCTAAAATTATAATTATAGAAAAGTTTGAGAAACTTAGGATGAAGAAGAACCTAAATATTACAGTTTCTTTGTCTACCCACATTTTATCTAATTACCATTTTTTATTTCATGTCCAGAATGAAATGGAAACACAAAACCTAGTTCAACAAACTAGGTATTCTTACGCCTTAAAGGCACTACATTAAAATTACTTATATTAATTTTAAAAATCCAAATGTCTTCAAGGTCATTGACTCTTAAAGTTTTATTTTTTATTGATACATAAATCCAAATGTCTTATTTTATCTTCTTAATATCGTATTTCCTAAAGCCTTAATATTGATTATTTATCAGAATATATCAGTAGTATCAGAATATATCAGTATCAATATTAGTCAGTCAGACACAAGGTCCGTCACAATATCTAAAGAGTGTCCAACCTGTCCAATTTCATCAGTACACCATAGATCTTCTCCCATCAAAATAAATACAAACTATTAAAACCGTAACCCGTGTGTGTACACAAAATTAATTAAGCCATGCAAATGTGTCACCAGAATCATTAAGATAATTATGCCATCAAGATGCCCAATTAGTCAGCAATGGAGTATTTGTCACTTTGTGTACAATAACGTCTACTCCGACATCATTTGATTGTATAATTATGTTATACATAAATTACAACCATATTACCCTGTTAATTAACAAGTTGTAACGAACGATTGTCGTACGGTTACGGTACGGTATAGGTCTATCGTCGTATAACCCATTCGATGGATTCCGGGTTCGATCCCCGGATAGACATCTGCATGATGAATTTAGATTCCTGTTCTGGGTCTGGGTGTGTTAACACCATCAACACAAAAGAAAATCATAGTGCGGGAGCTATGAGTGTAGAACGTGTTTTTTTTAATTAATAAATTAGTCCCTTAAGGATTATATGTAAAACTGAAAATTTCGAATATGAAAAGTTCTCTAGTTTTATTAATTTCAATGCGTCTGAGAGAATTAATGACCCAGAGACGAAGTCAATATCAAATATCGATCTATACAAATAGATAAAATTGAAGTGTCTGTTTGTGATTTCAAAATATTTTTTTTCTCAATGCATATGAAAGTATACACGATAGCCGAGGACCGACAGCTTAACGTATCTTCCAAAAGACGGAAAAACGCATGAAATTTTTGCCACTAGCGGTCACCCATCCACCTACCGACCGCGACCGACGTTGTTTAACTTTATAGATCGATTAAGATCTGCGCAATCCGTAGGGCTATGCGCATTTCATATATTACGTTACTTCAAATATAAGTAAGGTCTGGCTACGCTTGGATCTTACTCTATCTCCATACTCGTTCTAAAAGTGAAATTATAGCATCGTTCCAAAAATATGTTGACGATTTATGAGTAAGTGATGAAAAAGAACTTGTAAAATTCTACAAAGTGTATCTACTATGTAAGTATGGTATGAGTTGCTAAGGTCTCTTTCATAATCAATCAATAGTAAAATTAAGGAAATATGTACAAAGGCGACTTTGTCTTTTTTTATAGCTTCGCATCGGACGCATTTTACTGTATTCTGGTTTGAAAGGTGTGGAAAGGAACACATACTTGTTTTATCCGAGGCTTTCCTACTTAGTCCTTAGGGGTAGCAACGCATTTATGGTCAACGATTAGTAAGACTCTGTTCTTATTTGGGGTTGATTACAAACGTGCATGAACGGCAGTGGCCACTTACTATCAGGTGGAATGCATGCTCGTTTGCTACTCCCATGTAATGAAAAAAAACTTTAAAGTAATATTAATATCAAACAAAATACATATAAAGGCTTTCTTGTTAAGTTTACAGCTTCGCGTCGGACGCATCGGACCGTCTACGGCAAACCGTATGACGTCATAGACACGTATCGAAATAGTTGCCCTTTTGAAAAATGTGTCGGAATTACACACGAGCTGATACGTGCTGTCCGTCTGTTACGGATCAGTGGGTGCATTCGTATGATTTGTTAAAGTAAAGTAAAAGTAATGTTTTAAAGGTGATAGAACCCTTTATGGTTCGACTTCGGCGGCTTCATCGCCAAACTTAGTTCTGCCTTATATCAGGGAGACATATTCAAGGCGTTCGTACCTAGTCCTCAGACATAGCAACACTTCCGACCGGACCTTTAAATTATTATTTATTAGTTATAAACAATTACATGACAACATGACAAAAAGATTTTACTTGTATGTTATAACTTTCCAACATATTTCAATATATTAAATTCAGTCGATTTGTTACCGATAGGTTTTATCACGAATTTCCTAAAGTATCGTCATACAAAACATTAAAGGTTTCATGGTTTATAGCCAATTCAATTGATACAATAGCTCTAGTAAAATGGGGCTCGTTTGATAAAACAAATTGGACTCGCATTGTTTTTGACGTCATATTACGGCGAGTAACAGAATAGTTAATTAAACACGAAACAAATACTTTTATCTGTTCACGTTAATTGTCAACTACATAGCTTTTTTGTTGTTAATTGGCCAAGTGCGAGTCGAATTTTTAAATGTAGCGTTCCGTATTAAGAAATTTTCATCACTTTTTTATTTGTCGTTACAGATAAAAGTAACAATATGCACTTTGAAAAGACTAACTTTAATACGACATCGCTCTAATAAATACCTAGTTTTTTTATTCTACTCTATTAATCACAATATAATGTATACAAAATATGTATGATTTAAGGACCTCTCATATAAGATATTACCGCCAATTCGTCTGGTCATTCAGTTGAAGTACCCAAGAAGTAAGCGGCAACACATCTAATAATTAATTAAAGGTGGACCAGGCAACGATTTTTGCGGCAAACAACGTAAATTTTGGCCATGCGGATCCGCAATGCTTTTATGTTTGATGATTAACATAAAAGCATTGCGACTTATGATAAACAGCAAGATACCGCGAAAAAACGGGCTGACCAAATGAACTGAACCGGTATTAAAGTTGAACTAATCGTTTCATTCTATGTATACAAAATTTATTATGGACTTTATTAAAATCTTTTAAACATGGGATAGTTTCTTAACTAAAAATATTCTACAGATACATCATGTTTTATAGAATATTCCTGTTGTGAAACATTGGTATTCATGATATTTAAATTTAATTCAGCGTTCAGGAACAGACGGCAAAGGAATATATTAAGATGCTATTGAACTCCATTCTGTGGCCAATAAAGACCAAATTTAACGGTACCTTATGTGTTCAAACTGTCAGACAATGGTTAATGATATTACTCTTTGTCAGTTATTTTTGTGTTCAAGGGAGATAAGATACATCTCTTTGTGAATACGTATACATTTCATTTTTCGTTCCTTGCTGGGAAAATTTAGGACAACAGTGATATTTTTGAAATTTATTTTAATATATTATGTTTTGTGCGTCTTGTTTGCGTATTAAATCGTTGCGAAGCGATTGTCAAAAGCGTATATCTTGAGAAAAGATGACGATTATGTTTTAGACTATGATTCTATGCCATCCATTTATTTTTCTTTCTTTTTAAATTCGATTTATCATTGGGTGCTTATTGAGTTAGGGTGTGTCAGACATGTGCTGTACCAAATTTTTTAGCAAATTGTTATTCGTTGACATCGCGGTCTTACGACAGATAAAAACGTTGAACTTATTGAAAAATACGCAATACACATTGTACTAAAAACGTTATTTTATCTGCCATGGCTCATGTTTAACATGTTCAGTGTAAACGTAGATGAAGCGAAATTGAATCCTATGATGCATTTATAAGCAAAATGTGTATTATTAAGTGTGACAGGTATATTAACAAATAGTAAAAGACATAACAAATACATAATTTAAATTAGATTTCAAAACTCGGAACTAAAACTGTTAAAGAGCTCAGAAAAGTAACAGTTTAGCCTTAGAAAAACAGCATAGCAAAAACAATAACCAGTAAATTTGCTAGCCTAACGAAAGAAATGATAAAAGTGGCTATTAAAAAACAATTTACTGTCCGTGCTATTTTCTTCCATAAATAAAACGGTCCTCGTATAAAATTTCAGAGGAAACCCCTTCAATTGGCTTGGTGCCCTGTAATCGAGGGCTTTTACGTCCAATTTCAAGATGGACCTTCAGATAAACAAAAGCTTCGAGTGGCACTTAGTAAATTTAAACGTCAGTTATAAAATGTTTTATTGCGCTGAAACTCTCACGTTATCAAATATTGTCCCAATGCTGGGAAATGTATTTTTTATGACACAGCAGCAAATCAGCGTAAAATTTGCCTGGTGGTAAGTGGTAGACCCTACTTACTACTACCCTATTCTACAGATGCATAACTACCACTCAGGACTGAAGATGTTTCGTGTATTTATGTATGTATGTCTCACACTCCTAAAGGTAGAACACAGCAACGCTTGACGCTGCTGTTATTACGCAGTTAGTTGAGGTTGTAGTGCCTGCGTTTTGGAACCAGGGTTCCCCACCTTTAAGTTATCTCATTATCTCATCATGGTTTAAGCCATATTCCCACCGGATACGTGAGTAATGATGACAATTCATACTTTAAGAACGTTTTAGCGAATTCTCAGGTAGGTTTACAGATTTGCTCAGAATATAATCGCTGTCAATGCCTTAGTTGTAGTTCTTAAATATAGAATAATCAGATATACGTACCTGAATTTTAAGGAAAACACATAACCCGAAGTAAAAGACTAAAATTCAAACCTCTATAAAATATTTTATGTATACCTACTGCAGACATAACTAATTGCAGGTCCTTGAAAAGTAGTTTTAGCCAATTTATGTTGATGATTTATGTGTAGTATCAAAAAATCTGAGCAAGCCTATCAGCCCTATCCCTATCCCTATCAGCAAGCAAAGATAAACACTGTTTACCATATTTATCTTATCATTAATACTATCATCAATTATTGATAATGATAATTCTCGGTGCAGACTATGTGGATTTGATAGAGACGGTATACTTATTTGCAACACATATAGTTATGGAGTTCAGGCTTACTCTCTGTTGGCGTAGAATTAGTAGAAAACATTCAAAACTTAAAATAAGCCTTACTTAATTTCAGTAGACTGTAACTATAACATTCTAATAAGTCAGATTAGTTTATTTTACTTGCCCAAAGAATCTTTACAGCTCCCTAATAAAAGTTGCTTGAAAAAAATATTTTTTATCAAATTATTGTACCTAGATTTATTTTAAAAATATTCAATTTGTATTTTTTATTACATCTGTACTTAACTCCACATACAAATAACAGAGCAGCGTTAAATTAAATTAAATTCGTATTTTAATCATAAATCTGTAAACTACACACTTTAGGCGCTGGCCGAGTTAGCATAAATTGCCGTTTTGACCTTACTCGTGCGTTGCTCAATACCTCGTACCTCGTATAACGACTGACGACTCTATTCTGAACTTGAGCCGTGCTGTATACAAAACAGACGGATGCAAAATTCAAACTGTGACGGTAGGGAGTAGGGTTGGCAAAATAAAATTAAAAGTTTATTTTTTATTAATTTTTAAATTAAAAGTGTATTTTTTTATTTATATTTTTATGGTAGAAATAGCAAATAAACATGAAGCCTTCCTGGTAAGTGGCCACTGCCGCCCATAGACATCTGCAATCAACCCCAGATAAAATCACAGTCTTACCTAACGTTAGTCAAAGATGCATTGCTATCCCCGAGGACTAAGTTGGATTGCCTCGAATAATTATGTCTCCCTTTAAACCAGAACATAGCAGCGGTAACCACTGCTGTTATAAGGAAGCTGTGGCGGCCTATATTGAGTTCTTAGTACAAAATGAGAAGTTATAGAAATATGGTAGAGTCAATATATTGACTAATAGGTACCACAGCCAAACCTTCTACTTGCGTAAAGCAATAAATAAAATCTAAATAGCGTCTATGTAATTAGAACACGAATAAATTTTAAAGTCATAAAATATTTTTATTTCTGTATAATTTATTATTGTAAAGTTATTATGAACAAGTTTTTAAAACCGAAGTTTCGAATGTTGTTCTATTAACCGAATTAAAAAGGAGATTATTAATTTGACATGTAATTATGTAATATTACTGGAACTGTAATACGTTATAATATGATAATATATTTGGGATATTAATAATAAATTTCCTAGGTGTATGTATGTTCAAAAATTTCATCGAAACTGTTAAATTGGACTGTGATCATTCTTATCTAGGGCTTACATTTACTTCAACTTAGTCAACACCTTAAATTTTATATTTTGATAGAAATAATTTATTAAATCTTATTTGTTTTTTATCGATAAAGAAGTCCGTTATATTTCCGTTTTTTATATAACCGGTAAAACTATAAAAGATACACTATGCCTATATTATAAGCTACAGTTACGATTATAAAATGTCTCTTACTAAAAAAATCCATGATTAAAATAATTATAAATTTATATCTCACAGACAATGGATATAGTGGCAGCCCTACCACCGTCAATAATAATACATGTTGACCTTACGTTATGCGATCTTGATAACATCGTTCAGTCAGTCCGTTCAAGTCAATCGTATCTATAGCACGTATTTAAAATGGCCGAAGCCGAGCCCACATTTTGGGACGATTTAACGAGCCCGGTGAACTTAGTTCTTGTTTCAATAATAGTGTACCTCGTGTATAAGATAATTAAGTCGCATTTCGAGACAGTGGAAGTGCCGCCACCTACGCCGGAGATCCCGAAACTTCGGAAGGATTTGACGGTAGCTGAACTGAAACAATATGACGGGACGAATGCGGATGGAAGACTTTTGTTGGCGGTTAACGGGATCATCTTCGACGTGACGAGGGGCAAAAGGTTCTACGGGCCCGGTGTGTAACCTAGTTCTAATTGTTCGACAAAAACTAACTTTTAACTACTTGATCTTGTCCATCCACCGGCCGTTTGAAAGCTACTACTGGTTTTAGACCTCGTCTAATGGAGGTTTTTGCGTGTAGTCACAGCGCTAGGCATGCAATTAGTAATCTCATTAGATATTGATCTTACTTTTATTCAACGCTTACAACATCCACAAGAAGAAAGAGAGTATACAAGACTATAGGTAGTAATTTGATAGTGCTATCAAATTGATAAAACAAAAGTTCTGAAGATTTAGGTATGTCGGTTCCGCGTAGTTATTCCGCGTTACGGTGCGGTTTAGATAATGTTACATGTAACTTGAGTGTTTTATCTTTGCACCTGAAGATAGACAAGATAAGGAAATAATATAACTAAACTTCAGGTCTTATAGTTATATTTTTTATTTTTTTTATACCTTACTTATTTACGGTATAACAAGAAGTATTACCCATGTCACTTAAAATCACAGAAAAGAGAAAGAAGTGGAAGTGGCATAGGAGCTGATTAGCATGGAAACCGCTGCCGCCAAACACATATGTAGAAATCAGTACCTAATCGGATTTTAACTAAGAAACCTTCATTTTTATTGGTTCTCTGTTGTCAACAATGAACGAAGCATGTTTGCGTAGCTTTACAAAAATTTTACAACCCGCTAAACAAAATTTACGTATCTCAATGACTGGCAAGCACTGACGTTAAGTATGCTAAGCTGATCATAGTCGCCTCAATTCGCCCACGTTCCACTTCCTGTTGTCTCTTTCTTTCATGCTTAAAATATTTGACTTCGTATTACATTTTAACTTCATTTCATCAGTCTAATTCTAAATCTTTCTTAATAGTTAAAACCAAAAATTAATAGATATGCATTTTAAATATCAAAATTTAAAATCATTTAAAAATTACAAGCATATATTGCAAATATAAGCATATTATAAGCATATATGTCTCTTTACCAATTTTTATTTTTTATTCAAAGTGCTAATTATACGTTCGTTATCGTAAACGACTCGCTTCGTACACTGAGAATGTAAATGTACTAGGTGTGTACGAACAAGTACTGCTTTACTGACAAGGTCCTTTTAATAATTATGTTTGAATCTTCATTAACATTATCGTGCAAGAAATCATTTAATTTTATTTATATACACAAATTGCAACCACACAAAAACATAACCACGCAAAATAAGTGTATAAGTACATTATAATACTGTGACTTTGTAATTTGACTCCGGTACCACGACTGCTGCACTTGTTACTTTTTTTGCCTAATAACGTTAACACAATTAAATAGCAGTTATATTTTGAAAATGTGATAAGAGAGACATATTTATCCGAAATTTTACAATTTAATCCTCAGGAATAGCAACGCATCCACGACCAACCTCAGATAGGACTTCACTATCACTACATACCATAAAACAAAGTCTCTTTCCGCTGTCTGTCCCTATATATGCTTAGGTCTTTAAAATTAGGCAATGGATTTTGATGCAGTTTTTTTTATTAGATAGAGTGATTGAAGAGGAAGGTTTATATGTAAAGTAACATGCATTATACAGTAGATAAGTAATCGAAGCCGCGAGCAAGAGCTAGTATGTTATATAGAGTTGATTAAATAAGTCCATGAGCGGCAGGGCCTCTTACCATAAGATGGATTGTTCGAAGACACATTTTTTACAACTTCATGATGACAAAATTATAATAATCCTAATTATTATAAATGCGAATGTTTATTTGTTTGTTTGTTTGTAACGCCTTCACGCGTTACCGACTAATCTGATCGTTATGAAATTTTGCACACACATTGCCAGGAGTCTGGAAAAGGATTTAGAGTACCTATCATCTCGAGAAGTGATACTATTCCCGAGGGATAGAAAAGTAACTTTTATACCTACAATGTACCTACTTTTATACCTACGGCCTCTT
>DWPV01004057.1:0-14143 GCA_018251915.1 Urbanus proteus proteus
AGTACCCCTCCTCTATTGTTTGTGAAATGAATAATTTTCTTCGTACAATTATATTTGTTAAATTAGCAACGACGAAACATTTTATTACCTTTTGTTTGTGAAAATTAATTAATTGTGAAACTTAATTATTTTTTGATATTGAACATCTTCAATATTACAACAAACAGCGTGCTTAAGGCTTTATAATATGTATATCTGAGAATTACACAATTCTATCAGTGATCGTATCATTATCATCGTTATAAGATAAGTTATTCTATTGGGTATTTTATATTTTTTATAATAAGGAAAATGTTAAAGGAAAAGCAGACGTTTTACGTTATACCTAAATTATAAAAAAGACAGACGAAGGCTATCTCTATGTAATATTTTTCTATTATATAAACTGATAGGGCACATAGGTACCCAATGACATACTTACGTTGCGAGATGTGTTACTAAATACCTTTTTGGAAATTAAGAATATTCATACTCATTAAGTACATATTGGCATATGATACCATTAATGAAATATTACTCACTCCTGTACGTACGGCAAAAATCTGATTTTTTTTTTTATATGTATAAATAATAGCTCGTGTAACAAAGTGATTACAATTTAATAATTTATCTTACAAAAAATAATCACAATATCGGTAACTATCACACAATATAGATATCACGGTGTAGGAATTAAACTATCGGAGTAATAAATAAGATTCTGGTTAACAGTTAAAAAACAGTTAGAACAAAAAATATACAGCCTCCTCTTTTTATGAATTCGGTTAAAAATATGTTTTCATCGCTCATAGCCTTACGTTAGGGGAAATCTCCTGTCGTGTTTATGTTCTACAATAGATCGTAGTGCTTTACCAGGTAGAATTCGTAAGTGCTCTACCAGGTAGAACTCGACTGGTTCTATCGTGAAGGTCCCAACGCCACACCTATTTCTGGCCTGAAGCAGTTTTACTGTTGGAACAGAGCGGTTGCCACTTCATTTACAGTTACGGATTAAAATTATCAGGGCTAAAAGTACAGAAACACATCTGAAATTTACTTCAGATAAAATCTCTTCTTTATAATAATACCTATATGGACATTTGCAACAAGAGAGGAGTCGCCAATGCATCGCCGGTTTTGAAGGAGAACTCTTTTTGCACCTTTTCTAAAGAACCCCATATAGTGCTCCGGGAATACCCCAGGAGGAAGTTCATGCTTATTTATCCCTGTTTTATATTAAGTTCGTTACGGATGTCCATGGACAGCAGTGGCCACTTACTCAGATGGACTGTATGCTCGTTTACTAGGTATTTCATTTTTATAAAAAAAGATACCACGTGTCTAGATAAGTTTCTATTGTGACCAGAAAAAATCTTTAGCCTTTATCTATATCGATCCATTGTTGATAAGCGGAATAGACGCGAGTACAGCACGGCACAGATTCTCAACCTTAATCCTTAATTAATAAGAACCAAGAAATCAGTGAGTTGAAACATGGACAAAAAATATAAATTTATGTCCGTGGTCCGTAAGTGTTCAGTTTAAGCGCGTCTGTTGTCCTATTCAGTCGTATTTGGTATCCGTAATCAATGCGTGACGTCATACATAGTTGTTGAATTCATTCATTGTGTTATCTACGAGGAATTTCGTTTACCATTTTTACTTCTACATTTTTCAAGCGCAATTTTATTTGTCCTTGTAAGGCAATTTTTTGCAAGTGAAAACCGATACAACTTTTTTGCTAACGTTACTATTTTAATTTAATTCAAGACATATAAGAAGAACCAAGATATATCGAGCTTCTTAATTTAAAGAAGTAGTACACAGTATGTATGCTTTTGTTTCTATTAGCATAGTAATAAAGTATTATGTACAGCCATAATAATGTATAATAATTGTCACATAAACATAATAAATGTCACATAAATACCTATCCATGTCGGCATATACATATTTTATGTCTTATATTGACCGTTTTATTTTAAAAAATGAAATTATTAGGAGCGAATTATCTTGCTCGCGTTTTACTCATATTGTACCGCTTTGCCATGTAGAATGCTCCGAGTACAATTCCGGGCTAGGCAGACGTAATTTATGGGTATATATCATTGCTTCGCATTCGTTTGAAGGATTGAGTAACGCTGTAACGACTTAGATCTTGCAGTTAGTAACAGATCTGTAACTCATTGATATTAAATAGATTCAATCTTACTGGCATTGATTAGATACGTTAATAGAAGGCATTGAGCAATCCCCAACAACGGAAAGCCTACGTTATTATTTGTTACATTAATCTATACTACTATATCTACACTTTATATCTATACTAATAAATAAAATTGAAGTGTCTGTTTGTGATTTCAAAATAACATTTTTTACACAATTCATATGAAAGTATACACGATACCTATAATGAAAATGCAATTAAAAAAAATGTCTGTCTGTCTGTTTGACTGACGTTTTCTTCTATACGGCTGGACAGATTTTGACGGAGCAACAAAGTGTATTTTAATACATAGCTAATAGTGTTTTTTCTTAACTTTTGTTTATTAATAAGTAGATGTCTATCGACTGATATCTCTACCAAGAATTCTTCATAGAAGATTTACGAGTTAACACATTATCGTATGCATAACGACTAACGAATAAGGCAAGTTTAAACGATGTTACAAACGAACGGGAAATAAAATACATTCACATGCCGAATTCCGCGTAAGATGACATCATTGGTTGCAAAAATTAACTCCAATGGAAATGTACCACTGCTTTTGTATTTAACATATTATGTACGCGCTCAGTGACTAATGTATGCGAACTGTATGAACCTAATCGGGTTGAATTAATACATATAATTACGGACTTAGATGTTTAGTAAACAGAGTTGTGTTTTCATTGCACACACTGAATGGAGGAACGTTCCCTTACAGTATGTTCAGACGTTACGCGGTTTTAATTAAACATGAGTCAACGCCTTCTAAATTCATATGTTTGACAAACTTAAAACTGTGTTGTTTTCAATGTCTGTTTACGATGCGTATATTTTTTTAAGAGGGTCAATACGGAGGTACTCATAGACGAAGTTGAAGAAGCTTAAATGGTTATATAATTGAATTTTTGGCAACGCGACCAGGCCGCAAAAAATACACTATAAAAAAAAAGTTTCCTTCGACGTTTTGTTACGCTTGTGATCTGAACATGCCCTAATGGGAAATAATGATAACGTTGTCCATTGAAACTATTTAATGCATAATTATTATGAGTGAAGTTGGAAACAAGTTAAGTAGGATACAAAGGAAGGATTTGATAGAAAAACGAAGAAACCTAGGTCATTAATATTAACTCAGAGAAGCGGCCTATGGGTTTGCCCAGAAGGGTCTTTTGCGGCCTGTGGACCTTCCAAGAACCGTTTTTTTTGCTTTTTTTCGCCGTTCGCCGCATGAACGTGGCCTTCTTATACCTCAGCCCCAAAAGGTTGCCGACCGCTGCTTTATAGTATAAACAGTCATATACACGGGAAGTAAATAAAAGCAGTTATAATGATGTTTTATATACCAACACTACTCGTACACTTTCCCCTCAGAATGGGCTAAGTTTGGAGACTATACCAGAATACTTGTTTACTTGGAGTGTTATAATGACCCTCATCAAAATCACCTTATTAATAAAAATATTATTAGATTTTCATTAATTTTAGTTAGTAATACAATTAATATTAGCTTGAGCGGTAGCACGGTAGCAGCTAAAAACTTGTTATTTTTTTAACTTATACATACTACAATTGAAAGTTATACGTAGTAAAGTAAAGTGTATACGTATCCTATTAAATATACAAAGGTTATATAAATAAATACAGAAAGGTCATGTTAACGCGATTGCCTAGTTTTCGCGCCCTTGACTCGGGTCAACGACCCGGCGCCATACGCGTAATCTCATCAAATTAATGCTATTTATTCTAAGCCAGGTTTTTAGGTAATGTGCTTCATACAGTATCTAAGGCTGTATGATGTTTTTACTGACTGATGTTTAAGTTTTATCTAAATCAAATACAACAATATAACGATTCAGTAAGTAATTTTCTTGTTACATAGTTACTCTACAATGTAGAGACCTTAGTGTTTTTACTGTTCTGTGGTAGAGTCGTTCTACACAAGTTAATACATACATATTATATCTGTTGTAGTGAATCTTACTAATATTATAAAGCTGAAAGTTTGTGAGGATGAATTGATGGATGTTTGTTACTCTGTAACTATAGAACGACTAAACGGATCTGGATGAAATTGGGTACAGACATAGATTATGATCTGGAATAACATAAATGTTACTTTAATTTTGCAAAAAAGCGCTAGCGCGCGCCACGCGCATTCAGCCGCTGCCGCGGAAGAGCGGGGTGTTACCCGTTTTATCAATGTTTTGATAACTATGTATTCCTTTTTACTTTTTTAATGCGGGTGAACCACGGGGATCAGGTAGTGTTATATAAATCAAACATTTTTTTGTATAAATTATTAAATACGTCTCATTAAAAGCCTTATTTGCGCAAAAGTGGAACAATATAATTAGTTTAACATTGTCAGAATATTTGTATCAAATAACAATTAGAAGTGTTGAACATTTTCATAAAATAATAAAGTTTTATTTAATATTAATAAGGTCAATAAATACATACATCATTATAACAAATAAGCCTTCTATTATTAAATTAATGACAGCTGATTTAGTCAATTATAATCGATTAGCAACGTGTTGAACAAAGCCTGTAATCTCTCAGACAGATCTTGTAACTATAAAGAGCATGTTCGATACACATCGCTACTTGAATTACATGTTTTTACAAGGTACTAATTATGATAACACAAGGTCACTTGTAATAATTAAAGATTGTGTAGAGGAGCGATTACTATAGTCTCAGGTTCGATCCTAGACATACATATGATTTATATAGGTATTTAATTTCTGTTACAGAAATGAGTACAAAAATAGGGCCATAAAAATTAATAATTCTTAATTCGGTGTCTCGCTGTCCGGGGATCGATATCAATGATCTGTGAGAATAGTTTCGACGACTCTCGTGGCAGAGCGATCATCCTATGTGACACGCATCCGTTTCGGGTTCGATTCCCGCTCAGTGAATTTAGATTTTTGCCGTGTCAACATAGTTGTGCATTCATCTATGTGAGTGTCTATGGCACCAAAGATACAGAAAAATACTGATGAATGCCATGAGTGCAAAAGTGTTATTTATTTATTATTTTAAATCAAAAAAGGTATTATGGAAAATGTATTGAGATAACATAAACATATTATCGAAACCAACTGCGCTTGGTTTCGCTTACAAAGAACGATAATTTGCGTACAATTAGCATTAGTTTGTAACATAGTGATACTTTTTACACTAGTCACTGTTTATTTTATTATTATTAAGTTCATTATTTAATGTCGCGTTTCCTATTAGGTGATGCTAATTAGTATTCTTAGCGTTAATGTTCTGTTGATAAAACATTAAATGTAAAAGATTAAAAACCCTTGTATTATTATAAAGTAATAAATATTCATGATATTACAAACTATGTATAGAACTAGTTGATCACGGCGGTTTCACCTGCGTTAAAAAGTAAAAACGAATACATATCTAAACATAGGTTACCTATAGTAGACCTATATAGTTGTATGAACCTGTGCTGATAGTAGATATTAGCTCTGAGGACTAAGTTGAAAATGGTAGAACTTTGTTGTCCTACTCCGGCGGTGCCACCGTCACGCCTATGTTGTGCGAGTAGTACCACGAAGTGTTAAGGGTCATTTTCGTCCAATTCTAATGAATTTGACATTTGTAGTTAATATCTAAATACATGGCGCTAATAGGCTAACAAGTAAATAATACGTACACGGATAAAGATAATTGTAACGTTTTTAATCCAGTAGTTAAATAAATATTCCTATACTGATAAGATAATGACACGACCGAATATAATTATTGCTATTATAATTAACATTGCGCAATAATAATTTATTTTGTCCCAACCGCTCGTGGAATCTCTGTCTATGGGACTATTACCTTATGTAGATATCTTCGTTTGCGTTAAGTTGATTACTTGTAGATTAAAACAATTATTTTCTCGTTTTAACTGGTCTGTGACCTCGTTGCACTCATTGTCACTTTATTTTAAAACACCTACACTTAAGTAATTAAACATAGCTTATTTGTCATCCTCATCAAAAATCTACGACTGTTCGAATTACGACTAATGACTATCTAGGATCAACGACATCTATACAAATAAATAAAATTGAAGCGTCAGTTTGTGATTTCAAAATAACAACTTTTTACTCAAAGTAAATGAAAGTATACACGATACCTTGAACAAAAATGCATTTTTTTGTCTGTCTGTTTGGCTGATGTAATCTTCTAAAAGGCTGGACCAATTTAGACGTGACTTTTACTGGAAGATAGTTGAAGATCTAAGGCGTACCATAGGCAACATTAATTTTAAAAAGGCATTAGCGCGCGCTCCACGCGCATGCGGGCCCCCTTGCGGGAGAGCGAGTTTTCAGTTATGTTTAAATATGTATTCCTTTTTACTTTTTAAACACGGGTGAATCTGCGGGGTTCAGCTAGTCATACATAAGTCACACTTGCTAAATTATAAGTGTAGCTGAAATAGTGAGTTATCGAAAGTATACTTACTTACACACAGTTACCGTCATTTTCTTTTAAAACTTGTTGCTACACTGTCGGGTTGGGTCTTGAGTTTATTTTTACTTTAGTAACAATTTAAATAAATTATATATTTTAACTATACTTGCCTTACGTGTATATGTAAAATAAGTGAGCGGTATTTTTATTGTTCATGTCAACATTGTTATACGTGTCTCATAATAAGTAGGTAAGTGTATCTTTGTTGAAAAAAGGCTTAAAATACTTTTTGTTTGTTTCAGATTCACCTGTTTCCGGACATTGAAATGGTTCCGCTAGCGAAACTTTAATTCTTAATGTTCAGAAAGCAAACAGGGTACAGGAGTCAACCGCGCGGTAATTTGAAAAGTGAATTTTTCAACAGTGTGATATCGAGGACTAGCCGGTCCTTGATGAACCCGTCAACAAGCAATCCTTGCACTCTTACACTTTGTATTTCTAAAAGGCCTTGTCGCTATTCCGCTAGAGATCCAAGATTAAGAAATTGGTCCAGAGAATTAATTGTCTCTTCCACATAGAGCAATTATTTTGAATACTGAATTCAAATTTCAGTCCTGTGTCAATAACAGACACAGCAAGAACACATTTTTTTGTGTTTAAAGTACGTACTTAAGACCGTACTTAAATAAGGGACGCTCAAGTGACTAATGGACACACAAAGAGCTCATGCAAATGGAATACCAGGCAAAGATAAATTTATCAAGCATGATCAAAGGGTACCGTCTGAAGAGGAGAAGACTACGTCTCCGCTGCTAAAGACGAATGACTTCAAGTATATTGACTCTGTGAATGATGATAAATATGGCTTGAGAGAGACAGAGAAACCTAAAAACGATCTCAATATAGTGAATTCGATGAAAACGGAAAATGACGGGAAAGATAATCTACTCGTAGCTTATCACAAGGATGATAAAAATGATGACGATGCAAAGTCAACAAATGAAGGTGTCAAATTCTTTGGCTTGGGAGATGCTGACAGTATTTGCTCTACTCCGGCCCCTGAACCGGAACCGCAGATACCAGACGGTGGTTGGGGTTGGGTAGTCGTGGCGGCCTCGTTCTTAATCGCTACTGTAGCGGACGGATTGGCCTTTTCATACGGTTTACTGCAAGTAAAATTCGTCGATTACTTCGAGACCAGTGAAGCTAAAACTTCTCTCATTGGAAGTCTTTTCATTTCAGTCCCACTGATAGCTGGGCCTATTATGAGTGCGCTTGTTGACAGGTATGGATGCAGGAAAATGACAATAGTTGGTGGAGTTTCATCTACGATTGGATTTGTAGCGGCTTCGTACAGTAATACTGTGGAGGTCTTATATGTGACATACGGAATGATAGCTGGATTGGGCATGGGCCTATTGTATGTGACAGCAGTGGTATCCATTGCGTATTGGTTTGAAAAACGCCGTAATTTGGCCGTGGGATTAGGTTCATGTGGAGTAGGATTTGGTACATTCGTTTACTCACCTCTCACTACATATTTGTTGGATGAATTTGGCTGGAGAGGCGCTCTCTTGCTTTTAGCCGGTACAGTACTTAATGTATGCGTGTGTGGTGCTATAATGAGGGATCCCGAATGGTTGATTTTAGAGCAGAAAAAGCAAAGAAAATTAAGCAAGGCTAAAAGAGCATCTAGTTCTATGTCAATATCAGCTAAATCGGCTAAATCCGGAGGCGGGGAGTCTGTATATCCCGGTGCAGAGGAACTTAAGACTTTGATGAAAAGCGGAGAGACGCCTGAGTATATTTTAACTACATTAGTTGCTTCTATAGCTGAAGCTGAAAATTTAGAAGCAGCGACGAAAAGAAATGCTGATATGTCGTTCCAAAAAGGCAGCTCCGTTATAAATCTTCCAACCTTTTTGAAGCAAAGTGAAAAGGTATTGCATATTATATTTAGTTTAGTAACAATTTTAATGACGTAAAATATAAGTATAAATTACTAATGCGTATTATATTAATTTTAGGTTCCAGCAGAGGTCTTAGATCAACTTATGGTAAATAAGCGTCTCTACAATATTATTTTGTCAAACTATCCATCACTGTTGGCCTTAAGGAGCAATTCTGAAACAAAACTACCAGTGGAGCCGCCGCAAGAGGTATCCAGAAAGAAATCAATTACGATGTCGATGAAATTGAAGCTCAGCAAAAAGGAGAAGAAAAAAGAGTTTGATACTAAATTGGAAAAGGTCAGGGAGCAGTTGTTGCAGCCTATCCCTGAAAATAAGACAGCTATTATAACTCCCAGACATGAACGCCCTGATTGGTTTAGCAGACAATTTACAGATCATCATTATCTGAGGGATATTCGTGTTCATCGTAACTCTATAATGCATCGAGGTGCCATGATGAACATTGCCAAATATAAACTGCGGGCCTCGTCTTGCCCTGACATCTATCGGAACTCAATGTGGTCTATGGAAGATCATGAAGAAAAGGTATGTTAAACATTTTTATTTAGAATTTAGATAAGCAAAAAATAGTAATTATCAAGGATTTTTTTAACATATTTCAGTAAAAACAAGTGAGGCAATATTTTTTTATTCATTGATCCTTATCCAGTTCAGTTCACCTGTTCAGTTCAGTTCATCAGTTCTTATAAAATCTGAATCTGATCTACAATATTTTTTTGTGCAATTATATTGTTAGTTCAGTCATCTTGTAAACTATTGAACATTTAAATCTCAATCGGAATTAGATATGATTAAAACACTCTTTTTAACTTACCCCATCATATTGTTGTAGACTTGGGGCAGACGTCTCTTGGACACGATCAACAAGACTTTCGACTTCAACATGTTCACCGAATTCCACTTCCTGATGATGAACCTGTCCACTTTGGTGCTGTTTATCTGGTTTATTGTGCCGTACTTCTATATTGCGCCGTTTATGCAAGAGAGCGGATATACTGAAACTCAAGGTTCTGGCATGCTGAGTATCTTCGGTGTTGCTACCATTATTGGCATTGTAAGTATTTTTTTTGCTTCTATTCAAAATTTATCAACCTAAACCCACATTAAGTACATTTTTGAGCATCGCTACATTGGATATTTCTAATGATCCAATAATTTTAAAGAGCTTTGAGGGTTACAATTTAGAATTAGTGTCAAAAGATGCAAGTGAAATTTTAAAGGCCTACAAGGAAACATTGCATTAATTGCATAGTAATTAAGCGTTGAGTTATTTACGTATAATTGCTGGAAAACCTTTTTGAAATTAATTTGCATGAATAATTATTTATTATTATCCATGCATTGTTATAACATGTATATTATTTGAACAATGAATTTATTGTCTGTAAACCTAAGTATGTTACTAAGGCAAGTTTATATTTTTATATTCATTTTCATAAATATATACTTGCAATAAAATACCGCTTTACAATAACCCTGCTATTTACATTATGACCATAACCTTTTAATAATTGCTTGTTTCCGATATGTGTACTGATCTATAGTGTTTATTTAACGCGAAGTCATTTTATCAAAATGGCATTGATTTGTGCATTTTGTACTATTGATAAAACAGGAAAAATAGTTATTTATACACGATAAATTCCTAGATTTAATCCTTCGATAACGTTACTCATGATTTCCATTAAACATGGACCATGCATGATACATGGTAGGGAGTGTAGGTGCCTACACGTTCCGTTGGTAGGTACATGCACTGTAATAGTGTGTAATGACTTCGTCTAGATTGTGAAAGCTATCTAATCTTTACGACCGTTGTATTTGTACAATTATACAGTTCTGTTTATTCACGTTTTGTGTGCTCTAACTGATTCTGATGTCAAGGTTGTTTCTTATGTCATTTCTCAATGCAAATATATCATGATTTCATACAAAACTGTGTTAAGTTATCTTTTATCTCTTACTTTTTAATTTTGAGTCATAAGACCTTTTCTAAGAAAACCAACATTTCAGCTGAAATTGGATAGGTTAAATATTGAGTCATCTGTTATCTGATTCTGATATCAAGCTGTTATGAAATTTACTTGACCTGTTACTGTTATCGATCTTTATTAATAAAATTAACACTACTATAGACATCAATAGGAGACTATTGGATGCTCCAGGTAGCTAATTTAATTACAATAGAATTTAATAAGATTATAAACTTACCTTTACCAATACATAAGATGACGAACCTAACAAATTTATTAATATCCCAATTTAATATTTCAGGTGGGTCTCGGTTGGATGGGTGATCTTCCATGGGTTAACATAACGAAGACATACGGCTTATGCCTCGTAGCTTGCGGCGTTACTATCGTCATGTTCCCAGTCCTGATCCGCATCATGGACGCGAAGGAGACATACAGTTTCTACGTGCTGGCACTGAATGCCTTGTTATTTGGACTGATGTTCTCGAGTTCCTACTCCTACACGCCCAGTATATTGGTGGAGCTGATCGCGTTGGAACGGTTCACGATGGCGTATGGATTGGTGCTCCTCAGCCAGGGGATTGGACATCTTGTCGGACCACCCATGGCTGGTAAGTTTGTTACACCTCAGTAGTGACACATTTTTAGATTGGTGGAGGAAGGTATAGGTTAGTGGCCAACTGACCGGTATTTTAGCTTGAGAAAGTTTTTACGTACCTACTTATTATTTGGCTAAAAGTTTGTTCTACAAGAAATAGGTGTGGCAGTGGTGCTGCTGGAGTCAAACCACAGCCTTTTTATTAGTGATCTATAATATTATCTGCCAAATATATCTGTCATCCATAGAGGTACCCAATTTTAAATAAATATACCTAATGTTTCTAGTTTTCTTAGACGTGACTTTACAATGGACTGTGTTATTTTAAGTCACGTTAACATCGTTAACCGGAATCGTAATAGATTTTAACGGGCCTCGTAAATTAAATCGTTAAATCAGATGTCTTCGTATACTAACAACACTATTTTGATTTACATTTATTTGAAAAACAGTTTCGCTAATGTTTTTCGATTATTCACAAAAATACTATTATAAACTGGTGTAGGTATAGATATATACATATACCTACTCGTTTTTAATGACTAACTCATTATTCTATAGATACCTACTAAATATTTCATATAGTAACTAAAGTATAATATGATGAATCAACGGACGTTAATAATAAATACGTGTTTTCCATAATATGATGGGATAACATTAAAATTGCTGACCAGTAAGGATTGTCTTCTCGGAATCCGCTAAATCTACGTCCGTACACTAAACCGCCTTAAATACCCTTTAAAATACAAAAGAAACCTTTCTTATTAAATACAGTGTTGTATTTATACTTATTTCAAATACTTGTTCTCTGCAGCCCTGGATATCCTTATTTTAGCCTAACGTTCTTTTTTATTTCCAGGTGCTCTCAAAGACAAGACTGGTTACTGGGACGCAGCGTTTTACGTCGCTGGTATCTGGGTGGTCGTCTCCGGAGTACTGGTCGCTGTTATACCTTACACTAAGAACTTCCGCATCATTGGCAACGCGCCGCTCGCCAAAGATGTCGCTGTTGAGCCTGAACCGGGAGTTAAAATTATTATTGCCCATTAAAATCACTTGGAAATTTTAAATGGAATTATTTGATGGATTTTACGTTTTTGACTATTTTCTATGAGTATAAGAATTTAACAAACCTATAAATTCAAATTAAAACTAACTTAGATTCGTTTGTAAGTTTACAAGTATTGGAAAGTTGATTTGACTGATAATATTTAGTAAATTTTGCTACCTAACTAACATAATATACATAACTACGAATAATATTATTTTACTCATATACATAACTACATAATGCTATTTCAAAATCTATCCGAATTAAATTTAAATTTGTTAATATTTGCGACAATGTGACAATGAGCAATGCGAAGTATTGCTATTATTAAATAATTTAGTTACTGCATAACAAATAATGCAGCTTTGTATGAAGGCAAGCATATTTTATTGAAGTTTAAATTATAATTAAGATGTGTATTGTGTTTAATAGCGTTAAGAGTAGTAGGTATATTTTAATTTTTCTTTATTAACTTGCCTATCAACACTAATGATAGGCGTAACGTAACATAATACTGTGTTTTGTTGAGTAGATTGAGTAAATCTCAGTTTTAATTTATAATTGTGGTGGTGTGCAAACAGTATTTTCCATTGTAAGATTAAAAGTGTGAGTTTTAGTACAAGATGGAAAATAATATAAATATAATTATTTTTTAGGAACGGGAGTTTCCCATTAAGACGTTTTGACATTCATTCGTGTATTGTATTGGTGTTGTTTATGAATTACTTAGAATCCATTATCCTTATATCCTTAACTTTTATAAATGTATTGATTCATGATATAAATCATTATTTTATCCTTCATTGATGATTGGGTGAATTCAGCATACATATATTTATAGTATTTGATACTTACAAATGAGAAGTAGCTACAGAGTCTTGTGAGGTTTACATCATATCGATAAAATTATATTTAGGGTGTAGTTTGTTTACTTGAGTAGCTGCATATTTACTTGCGTTATCGTTTCAAGCTAATTGAAACTTTTGGTGTTGGTTTTATAAGTTGTAATTCTGGTGGCAATATTCAACTCATTTACATAGTCACTGCCGATGTATGTTATTTTGCCACTTTTTTAGGCATTTTACACTGTAATCAAAGACATTATATAAATTTAGATTTCCAGTAAATTATAATAAAATATAAAAAAAAATCTGTAGATATCGTATTTCCCGCCATTTGGCGTGCATTAAAAATCATAATGTAGTTTTTTTTTTACATTAAAATCTGGACGTACAAGATATCTTTGCCAATGATGTAAAATATGTTTGTTAATAAAAATCAATAAATGTCTCCATAATTTTAATATGTTCATAACTTTAACGTGGATGTTGAAAGATACATTACGTTATATCTATTTACATAATTATAGACGTGTAAAAATATTTTAAGATTGTAACGTGACATTGTTATCTTGCCGTTGTGAACGTAAACGATTGCGTGAAACAATTTTTATACAATTCTGAAGTATTTTAGACGTTAAGTTGGATGAATCTACTTACTTTAGTTTTAAAATTGCATCATGTACTTTACTTTTAAAATTTAATATTAAAGTTTGCTATTCCGAAAGATATTTTATTTTAACTAAGTACCTACGTTAAATACATCGTAATACGTAACACATTTTAACTGAAAATCGTATCAAAAATAGCTTTAAGCGCCGTAGACTTTACAGTTCTAATCTCTCAGAAAGTCTACCGGTCAAACCCCACCCAAATGAAAATCCTGGATCCGTCAGTCCTATGTACAATCTATACATACAAATAAATAAAATTGAAATGTCTGCTTCTGATTCCAATTTTTTTTTACTCAATGCATATGAAAGTATACACGATACCTTTGATATATAATCAAAGCGCGATAACTATAACGAAAATGCAATTAAAAAAATGTCTGTCTGCCTGTTTGGCTGAGGTAATCTTCTAAACGGCT
>DWPV01004058.1:0-14141 GCA_018251915.1 Urbanus proteus proteus
ACACAGCAGTGCTTAACAATGCTGTTATAAGGCAGAAATAGGTGTGGCGGTAGTGCCCCCGGAGGCGAACTACATAGAGTTCTATCACCTTCAAATTACCTACAAAATTACCTACTTGCTAAGATTATTTTTCTGTTCTTAAATTCCTGTTTCCTTATATTATTGGAAATATTGCTATGGAGTAAAATGGATATTTCAAATATTTAATAACTACATTCTAATTTTGGACCACATATACATTGCTTATAACTTTATTCCCACAATACTGTGTAGGTATATGATCTAGCCGACAGGACACTAGAAGTTACTAATATGTATAATAAATTCAATTTTAGCTTAATAATAAAATATTCTATAAATTGTAAATATAATTTCTTAATAGTATAAAGTACGTAATTATTATATTGGTAAATATATTTTTATATTTGTGACGTATTTATGTTTAAAATTTTGATTTTATAATGCCTTTATGCCTAATGTACGAACATAGAAGAACTTAAACTCAATAGACCGATGTGCAAATATATTTGAAATATTTAACCGAGCGCAATATTATTTCTATATCGTTTATTATCAACGTATGGCACACTAATTAAGTTACGCGGTGCTTACATAAATAATAAAATAAAATATGAAGGTATTTTTCTTGACATTCTTTTATTTATTAGCATGCAATAACTTACTATATAGTGGTCACACGGTGTGAGATATTAATTAATTCAAATGTTTCTTAAAATGGAACAAATATACTATAGTATAGAATGTATAGATGCTACCTTTAAGAACAGGAAATACACATGCTTCCGTTCAAATTGAAATGTAAAATATATTCTGTAAGCGCATACATATTCCAAGGAAATGTATCACAAATGTATGAACCAAGAATACCGACATAGAGAAAGGATAAAGCGAATTCCCGCACAAAACTCCAAGCTGTCTAGACGCTTGCTACACAGCGAGCGACGATATAAAACAATAGCGGCCTCCCAATCAACAATATCAATGATAAAATATGTGTACTAAATCTAGAGACTCTACAACTGCATTTACCGATAAAATCAAACAGGATTTCACTGATACTTGGAAAACAGTCACGCCATGAGATTCTACTTTTTAAAGACAAAGTATCCTTTAAACAGAAATAGCGGCTCAAGCCACATGCGGGTATTTTCACGGACAAGATGACTACAAAACAGAAGGAGAAATTGACCATGATAATTATGAAGTACCACCTGATATAAAACAGAAGAGACATGAAAAATAAGACGAAGCACCACAAAAGAAAGTTAATCTGTTTCCATCAACTTTAAACCATAACATAGGAAGATTTATTTGGAACTGGTGGTGAAAATCAGAAATTCAACAAGATGCAGAAAGAAAGTCCTCAGACATTCAATTCAATAGATTAGGTAACAAACTAAGATATTTTGGAGCTGATTACAAAACGGCTCGGGGCGGTTATCGCCAGGTGTATTATTGGCCCGTTTGCTAATTTTACTACACATAAAAGAGAATCATATAATCATTTCTCGCTGCTCGACGATGGTGAAACTAATGTCTAATACGAAGATTGGATATTGAAATGTTATGTACACATCGCATGCGTTACGTTATATCGTTTGATACAGAAAGACATGCAACCGCCAATATGGATATAGTTTCTATATACTTACTACTTTTTAATATTTAGAAAATTGTGTTATTTATATATTTATTTAAGAAATACATCCGAACGTGATTTACTGTGATGTCATTGTATTTAAAACGACGGTATACATACACGAAAAACAATAATCATATCCAAGTACTTCTACATTATTTATGACTATTCACCTGTAAATATTTTAAACACGCAACACCAATTGGGGTTTCGTTCAGAAAGGTCGGGACCTTTTAGAAACGTATTAATCAAAGCTTACTACAAGTTGAAGAACTTAAAGTTACGGGTTGATAAACTATATAACTAAAATAGAGAACATAATAAACGAAATAAAAGTAACCTATTATAGCCTATTGCTTGGCGTTCTTATTGCACGAAACTTTCGTGTAGCTACACTGAAAGAGCAATACCCTTTTTTACGATCGCTAACTTGAAATAGTTGACGTTATAGCGTAGTATGTAGATTCTATTAAACTTTATAATTTTTTACTATGACTATAACAAGTAAATAAATGTCATAAAATTTGCATACATATATATTTATAGAAATACCTGTGTATTTTAAATTATTTCTATTTCTACCAAAACACTCCCTAAGCTCTTTGTGTATTATTATGTAATCCTATGGACACGACCTTTTAATGATGCACAAGACCTTACCCACCCTCTCTTATGTCGTGCCTTAATATTGCATAATAAAATGGTACTTCAAGAAAATGATATCTATTAAGATTAAACTTTATCAACAATTGATACCTTATCGACATAATTTAGCTGATTGTTATCAAAAAATTAAGCTTGTATCGATTTCAAACGTTAATCAAATTCAAAAAGTCCCCTTCAAATTTAAATGAAAAATTTAATTATATTTATATATTTATGCGTTATCATAAGGGCTATTAATGTATGTAATAAACTCTTTAGATATAAATATACATTTACATATATGATTGTATTTTTACTATGTTTGTAATTGACCTTGAATGCATGGTTTGAACAAGTGTGCACCTGATATTTCAAAGGTACGTAAGAAAATAACTTTAAATATAATTTATTCAAAATAAAATATGTGTAAATTCATTAGACCATTAGCACTCAAATATAATTTCTTGTGAACAAAATTATAAATGCGAGTAAGTTCATTACATAAACCCTAATTAAAGAAAAATATTAAGTGAATGTCCCATTTCATTAACTTTTATATTAATTGAAAATATGTATATTAATATCTATTTTTACTATTTGTATACATATGATTATGTGTTCCACTGGACCACATAACGCTTTGTATATATTAAGTACTATAAGAGTCACTGTTAGATTATTTTCAAAGAATACTTTCTAAGTATGAGATATTGGCACATATGATTGTTTTAAATATATCAACAATATCTTATAGTAGACCTATTAAGATTCAACGAGGAACATAAAACTGAGCATATTGTATCATTTGTATTTGTAGCTTTCTTATTTGTACTGTAGGAGTTTTTAGAGATTATTCCTATCTCTTCAACTAAAGTTGTCCCTGGCATACTCCCTACAAACTGATGGCCATAGTTGGCAGAGTGGATCAGGAACCTACTTCAAGTTTATGTTATATTGTTAATTGTAAATGCTATCCATCTATGTAAGTGATTAGTATATGAGTATACCACAGTGCATTTCTAGATGTAGTCCCTCCTTTGACCTACCCCAACAATGTACATTGTAACATTGAACCATTTGGTTGCATTATTTCCAAGTATTATTTTAATCCCTCCTCTAAGCTAATCCCTAGTACCAGAACAATGTATGTTAGAGTTATTATTAGTCATCTATCTCTTCTATATCCTAATCCTTAGCATTTTTTCTGCGTGGGTTTATTGATCTATCATTATCGGTACCAATTTTTATTCAAATCTCCTTTTAAACTGTATTTAGTTAGATTGTTACTAACAATTCTGTCAATCCCTCCTCTGTCCCAATCTTTATCTATTTTATAGCATGGTATCAATCCGTGGTGCTAATCTCTCGGTGTTGTTACGAATATACATTCTAACAAACCTATTATCCCCCCTTCCGTCCAACTTTCATATCCCTCCTACAATCCTATCCTTTACCCCCAGCATTGGTAGGTGTGGTGTTATCCCCTATCCCCTGGCATCATTGGCCGGCGTGTTATCGTTCCCCGGCGGTGGTCTGTCAGTGTGTCGGTTCCTGTGCTTGTGGGAGCAGGCATGCAGTAGAGTCGAGTAACAACCTGTGAGCCGGTGGCGGAGGGTCTCGTCGAGCTCGCGGTCCGCCCGCTGGGCCTCCGCGCTCGGCTTCGGCGCCGCCGGGAACACCACCAGCACGATGCTCATGTTGTCCTTGCTCCCCTGGAACGTATAGACGGTGTTACCATTTGTAGATTGTAAGTTAACATAGTGAACAAATCCTACGTAAACTCGAAAACTTAATTGATTTAGAATAATTAATGAAATATTTAATTATTTCTAATAAAACAGAATTTTTAAAAAAGTAACACACTACGGAGCCTTTACATGGCCTGCATGATTACTACTTTATGGCAAACAAAAGATAAAATAGCTATAAATTTTGGTTAAACTATTGAAGTCTGAACAGAGTAAATCAAATTTCTATTATATAGAAATAGGGACAAAACAAGAGTTTTATCAAGATAATAATAAATGAATTTTACGAATACAAGTAGGCATCTTACAACCAAATGATGTAGATTTTAGACTGGGAATTAATACCAAAAATAACTTAAAACCTATCTATAAACTATTATTTTCAATTTTAATTGATGTTTGTGATTATCCATGTACTGTATACAAATTAATCACATTTACAGACATGTACAATTATACACCTATTGGATTATATCATTTTGAATCAGTACCTGAATATTGCAAGCTGAGAATGTTTTGTATGGCTTCAGCTTAATAATTTAATCAGAGCTCCGGTTTATACCAAGTGATGCAATGGATAGGTAGGCCCAGGTTTCTATGGATTCATATTCAGGTCTCTCATTTATTATAGACAATTTGTTACTACTTACACCAGATACCAGAAACCAGTATGGGAAATGAAATGCCACTATAAAATTTAATGTTCATGAACAGAAAGAATGTAGCAAATTCTATAAAGTTACATAAAACTACACAATAGATACTATAGGGGAATCATAAATCAGAAAGCAATGGTTTGAAGTTTTATGCAAGTCTCATGTTCATTGTTATACAGATATTAGATATTAATTGCCACTGTGACAAAACAAGAAGTGTTAGAAAAGTTATTTTCGAGTTTCAAATTGTATTTTTTTATATAATCACATACATCATGAATTGTAAAACAACTGTATAATGGCATCCTAATTACTATAAATGCGAAAGTCCGTTTATTTGTTTGTTTGTTTGTAAAGCCTTCATGCTTTAACTACTGAACCAATCGAGAGCCATAGAGTACCTTTCATCCCGAAAAGTGATACTATTCTCGAGGGATAGAAAAATAACTTTTATACCTACAATGTACCTACGGCCTCTTTGCGTGAATGAACATGAGCGCGAGCGAAGCTGCGGGTTAATACTAGTAACTTGATAAGTTAATCTCAGTAGCCACAATGTAGCACTAACATTCAAGTACCACCTGACTAGTGATATACAATTCTGAAAAAAGATGTCAAACTCAAAACAAAGGGGTTCCCCATTCAACAAGTTTTATATAACACAAGTGTATTTTAAAAATGATGTCATGTTCTTATCACCATATACAATTGCATCAAGTAATTTATACAATCAACATTACTTATCTACATGAGATAAGGAATTATTTTGGTATATTGAATAGTTGTAGAAGTCTGCATAGTGATTGGCTCAATATAAAGAGGTTGTAATGTAACGTTAATTACGAGGTCTATTAATTATCCTACATGCATTGAAGTTTCAATTCGTTGTTGTATATATGTATCTAAATATATATATCTATAAATTTTATGACTATCTCCCAAATGCAATCAGAAGTTTCTTCTCAAAACTGTATGAAAAAATTACTATGTACAATAATTATATGACACAAGACATGACATTGTGTGCACAATAAATTTTACCCCACCCTTTCATTTGAAATTTACACAATAATGGTGATGACATAAGAACACCCACACAATTTTAAGAATTCATTTCCGTCCCCATCATTAAGAACATTAACTTATAAATCAGGCTATAATGAGTTGTGATGGTTTTGTTTAAGTTTAAGATTATAGTAAAAAAATTCAAGCAACTGAGCCACTGGCTTAATTATGTACGTATTGTTTACAATTATTGGTTATCACATATGAGCACACACAAGAGGACATCTCATTAATAACATAAAATCATTGTCTTAAACCACAGGATGAGTAATCTCACATGCAACAAATTTGCAAAGTAAATATTAATGCCACCTCATTGTATGTTCTAAGCATGCAGATATAAATCAATCTATCAAGAGTTTCCATAGAGTATTGTGACCAGTATTAGAATGTTGTAATGTTACATAAAAATCAACAATAACTTTGTTATTTATTTCGTCAATAAACATTCTACAAAATACTAAGGCGGTCATTATTTATGGTCTTCAAATCTCATTTGATTAAATGAAGTTGTAATCTCATTTAATGACATTTGAATATGACCACGCTGGCCATTTGCAATTTGGTATTTCAAACATCTTTCAAAGAACTTAAGCATATGGGTTTCCTCCTGATGTTTTCCTTCGCTGTTAAAGCAAGTAGTAATAATCAATTATTATAATAGATTTTTTATAATTATTATAGATTTACATAAACAAATATTATTAAGTATTTTATAAATAAAATTATTGCACCCTTTTAGTAATTAATTCATACCCTAAAATAGAAAGTAAGATTAGGACTGATAATAAATAAGGCACCATATTTTCCATAATTTAGAATGTTATATGTAATCAGTAAGTAGGTAGGTATTATGTAAATTACATATTTTAATATACATGAGATATAATGATTACTCTGCCTTCATCAATGATAAGGACAATCTCAATGGTCCGTGTCAATAGGTAAACATTATTATGATATGATTATCCCTAACAATTAGGGATAACTGAGCCAAAATGAATAACTATAATTCTTTTCCTTCCCAGCCCTTGCTCTTTTTTCCCAACACTTTTTTAAATTTATAGTATTCAAGTTAACATGCGGCAAAATATGTGGTAAAAAGCCACCAGTAGTATCATGTGTATAAGGCCCTTATCATATCTATAGACCTTGAATGTGGAAGATACATACCACAGAAGATAAAAGAAAGTTCTTCTATACTATATGACTGCACTAAGATATTTATACCTACCATAACATTAACGAATAGACATGGGACATGCTTGTCTCGATATTGTATAAAAAAAATGATTTTTGATGTTAAAATGCTGGCCGAGTGTGCGATAAATGCATATCGACGAGCTGCTGTCAAACTAATGTTTAGGATATAGAAGATAGAAATTTGAAATAGAAGTTTTCCAATGAAATGAATTCTAAAAAAATAATTTTATAAAAGCATAATAGCAGATGGTATATTGAATTTTAGTATAGAACCAACAAGAATGTTTGTACACACACATTATCATTAGCATACTCGAGCCAAAATTTTTAAATTTGAGATTGAATAATATGGTGAAAATAAAAAGTTGTTTACTAACCTTATATAGGCAGGTGTCAATGACCTGGTTGGTAATGGCCTCTAGGTCGTCCGTGAGTTGTAGGAGCGAGTGCACGTAGGCACAGAGCGCCTCGTTGCTCATCACGTCCCAGACTCCGTCACACGCCAGCACCAGAAACTCGTCGTCGCTCTCCGACCGCTCGTGCACGGACACCTCCGGCTCCGGGGACACCAGCTGCTCGCACGGCCCGCGATCCAGCACCTTCTTGTACTCGTAGTCCCCCAGCGCCCGCGACACCGCCAGGCTGCCGTTCACGCGCTGGATCATCACCGACCCGCCCGCCTGCACGATGCGCAGCTTCTCCGACGGCAGCTCCGGCTTGTGGTCCCGCGTCGCGAATATCGGCATCCCGTTCCGCGCCAACACCGCCCGCGAGTCCCCGCAGTTGGCTATGTAGATCTGCTTCGGGGATACGAACGCGCACACCGCCGTCGACCCCGACTTCTCCTCCCCGTTGGACAGCTCGGGCAGCTCGCGCATTTTCTTGTCCAGGTCCAGGAAGCCCGCGCGGATCGCCTCAGCTATCTCTTCCCGCCGAAACTCATCCGTCTGCAGGATGCACTCCAGCAGGTTGTCCGCGCAGTGCGCCGATACCCGCGCGCCCGCGTGCCCGTCGAACACGGCGAAGTACGACCAGTCGGACAGCGTCCCGTTTAGCGTGAGCTGCGCGTGGTGCGCGTCTTCCATCTCCACGCGCCAGCCCTGCATCGATGCCACGCCATAGCGAAGTCCGTTACCCTCGCCGCTCTCGTTATATTTCTTAGTCTCAGGTTTATTCAAAAAGGCCCCCATGCTGAGTCCTCCCTCTGTTTTGTTCCGCTAATCACACATACTTCCCGCACCATCAGGCACTCGAACGAACGTCGCGACCGATAACGTATAAGGCGAGGAAGAGCATCACTGAATTTTAGATACGATCTCGTCTAACTCGTCTCACAGAACTATTGCACTGAACCGATGTGGTGGCGGTGATGGCCCGACGCGTGGGTTTTTTAACAGCTTGATTATCTTCTACGTAATTAGTGGCAAGCGATGGTGTTGCGTCGAACCCGATGACAAATCGTGCTCACTCTCGACGGAATCGTAAAACGAAAAAGCAACTCAAAAGAATGAATGGCGGACATAAATAGTAATTGTCTATGATTATATTTTTTATCTAAATTATCGTTGAAAATCTTTGAAATATTTTATAATTGATACAAAATGTAACATGTTCTTAAATTTTAATAATCAAAATCTATGATGTTATTTAATATGGATTATTTTCAGGTGGAAATATAAATATGAGATTAGACTTATTTACAATATTAATGTTATAGAAATATGCATATCATTTTCATTTTTATTACAAAGTTGTAGAAAGGTACCTTATTGTAAACAACTTTCTCTTTTGAGATAATTTAATGAATTATGAATTAAATTTGTTTACAATTACATTCATAGATAAGTTTTCATTGAAGAAAAATGATTCATGAAAGTTTGTCTATACATTATGCTATGTGTGTTCTCTGTGAACCATAGACTAACCTATAGATATAGATAAACTTTTAACTGTCTATATTCATAGACATTCATTGAATTCCATTGGTTGGTTTGAGATGAATGATTTAAAAAATTGGACTGAGTTTTGGAGGTTATGTTATCGCACTGATTATTATACTTTGTCTTTAAATAATTGGCATTTACATAACAATATGATCGTCATAATATTTTAAAATTACACTGTGTATGGTTTTGATACTGTATGGATTCAGAAATAGTCCAGGAACATTATTAAAATGTATAGAAATTTGCTAAACAAATGGTAAGTTCAACGCGAACTTTACTTTTGTACCCTTTTTTGTAGTAAATTTGTACTTAAATTGTCTCTATTTATATTTTATAACTTTCACCACAAGAAAAACGAATAAATCGAAAAACATTATGATAACATTATTAAAAATTCTAAATTTACATAATAATTATTGTCCGATTTGTTTTATTTTTACTATTAAAACCTTAAAGCAATAATAAGACAATCTTTAAATCTATTGTGTATGTCAATTAAAAAAAATCGTAAATTATACACCCATATTTCTCGTACTTAATTTTCCTAATAACTTGAAATCTCGGGCGGAAATTCTTCTATTTTTCTTTACGTTTTGATTTGAAATTATTGCATGATTATGACATAAAATATATTAAATAATGAGGTTAACGTTTCCCTTAGTGTAAAGATTTTTTTTATTTGATTCAGGAAAGATTAAAGTTATCAGTATTTATCAGAAACTATTTTCAGATTTTATTTCAACTCAAGAGCGTAACTGTTATTATAAAAATGATAATCTTTTCCAGGCTACCATTGAGACACATAAAAAGTGAATGTATAATTCAATTATCGGAAAATAAAACTATAAAACCACTGGGTGACATTGGAAAGTTCACAAGATATGCATCAGTTTCTGCAGTGAACTACAAGAAAAGAAAATCAGTTGAAGAGAGGGTTTGTAAACATAATTGTTAATATTTCTTGCAATAAAAATATGGAAAAAAATCTTGGTGAACTTCTACATAGAGGGTTATCTCATTCCCAAACCTACGTATCTCTGAGAGATATTCAGCTATGTATGTATCTACCTCTGAGGTCGTCTTTGGCAAACTAGCAAATTGGCCTGACTATGTAGTAAATTAATTAACATCATGATTGTAAAGAAATTCATTATTCTATTCAAATAAATCCAAAGTATCTAATGTAAAAAGAGCTTATAATATGCTTAGGGAAAGTACCTATATTTCAAATCGTGCTCACTCTTATATATATGATTTGTACAGAGGGGAAGGGATCTCTAAAAATACGTCGATTGGTTTTTTTGACTTTGTTTGCAAAAAAAAATATTTCAAACATACTTCGGATTTACTGTGGCAATGGATGGGGCGAGAAGGGTCTTAACAAATACTAGGGGTGGTTAAAAAATTGTAAAAAATAGTTCACATAATATACATACTTACATTCCCTTATGGAAAAATAAATGCATCTCATTTCAATCAGGCAGTGGAAAATCACGGTGGCAGAGTCATCCGGTATTCTCCTAAAGCAGGCTCATTGGTGGTGGGAATATGGCGGAATATGACAGTACAAGACATTGCTAATGTGATACGGAAAGATGTGGGTACGTTCATGAATATTTATTTTCTTCAACAATGAATATTATATCAGAAACAATAATTTATTACCGATTTAAAGACGTGAAAGAATATTCAAATTTCAAATTTAAATCTCATTGATTCAAAGTTGTTTCATATTCACTTTTTGAACGTCAAAAACTCTGCCACAACCTTAGAAGGTTTATTAGTTATGGCAAAGAGGTGGCATAATAGTTTCACTTTTTACACTTTTTTCAGACCATGTGTTCAGAGCACTGGAGTTTGCAGACAAAGATTCAACCGTTGAGTATAAGGAAACCACTGTGATACACAACCCACAGATCATAAGAGATGTGGTGAAGATATCTGGCTACAGGTTCAAGATTGTACCGCGCCCTGATGAGTTGCAAGAGGAGGAAGAGGTACTGTTGTTTCATTTTGATTATTTGTAGGTTTGTGAAACTTCCTACACTCTCACCGATATGTTGCTACCTCTGTAGACGTAAGTTTGAATACTCCAGGAACACCCTTCAAATTGCTTCAAACTGTATAACGCCCAATGCTGTAATAACGCAGATATAGTTGTGGCAATTGTACTTATATAGGGACAATCGCCACACCTATTTCAGACTGCATAGTCTAATTGTATCTAAGAAGTGTGCTATTTTCAGATGCAAGAACATACAGGCACACACTAATTCTTACTTTTAAATATTGTTAAGGCCTACTTTTATTACCAACAGAACAAGGATGCGGTACCGCAGCCCCCCGCGCCGCCCGAGGCGCTGCGCCCCCGTCCGCCAGTGGTGTGCGTTATGGGCCATGTGGACCACGGCAAGACCACGCTGCTAGACGCTTTGAGGGATACGGCAGTGGTTGACACCGAGTTTGGGGGCATTACACAGCATATTGGCGCTTTTGTAGGTATGCCAGAAATAACCTTTATACAATTTTTATTCCTTGATCAGTAATCTTACAAAGGTTGCGTTATATCTTACATATCATAAGTGCAGATTAGTAAATCCAGAATTTCGTTTCTGGGGAGTTCAACCAGTAAAAATTTTATGGCCACAAAAAATAGATTATTCGATAAGACGGGTTTTGTGTTTTATAGTTGGGAGGAATTGTTATTCCTTTAAAGGTGCTGGAGCTTTAGTTTCGTAGTTAATTTATTATTATAACTAGCTGATCACCGCAGCTTCACCCACGTTAAAATGACACAAACAGACACTTCAATTTTATTTTTTTGTATAAATGCTTTTATGTGTTGTTTATTAGTAAATATACCATAGACAAATACAATTGAATATAAATACACTAAATACAATCTAATAATATTCCCACATTAACCCGCAGTGCAGCTGCCTACGGGCGAGGCGGTGACGTTCCTGGACACGCCGGGGCACGCGGCGTTCTCGGCGATGCGCGCGCGCGGCGCGGGCGCCACCGACGTGGTCGCGCTCGTGGTGGCCGCCGACGACGGCGTCATGGACCAGACCGTCGAGAGCGTGCGGATGGCGAGGCGCGCTGACGGTATGTGAGCGGTGTGTGTAACTGGTGGTGGTGAGTGACCACTGTCGCTCAGGGACAGCTGTGATGGACCCTGGATATGTTGGGTCACGCGTTCTTAGCGCTACCTGTACAAACACAGATACTGAAATTTACCTACAAAAGCGCTGCTTGAATAAAAGACACTGTTACAATTCAAACCAAAAGACTGCAGTGCTTAACGTTGTTATTATAAAATAGGAACAGATATGTTAGTGGTACAGTTATAATTAAACTACACAATGTTCTTCCACTTTTAATCGCTCAGGGACACCTGTAATCGACCGACGATCGATCGATCGACGTTGGGTCACGCGTTCTTACCGCTGTCTGTACCCAAATCCAGATACAGATATGACTACAAAAGCGCTGCTTGAATAAATGTCTCCCTTCAAACCAGAATGCAGCAGTGTTTAACGTTGCTATTATTAAATAGAAACAGATGTGTTAGTGGTACAGCTATAATTAAACCACACTTGTTTTACCACTACCACTTTTAAGTTATTAGCTCACCTGTTGAATCAGAGAGAGCACAATAAACATTAACTTTGTTGTTAGAAAGTAGAAATATGTGTAAAGGTAGTACTGCCATAAAAAACTCTGTTAATAGTAATAACTAGTAATATTTGTTTCAGTTCCTATTTTGGTGGTGATCAACAAAATCGACAAGCCAGGTGTGAACATTGTAGGTATGCCTCAATTTTATATATTTGTGTTTGTAAAATATCTGTGGGCTTTGGGACTTAATCTATTAGCTGTTGTGCAAGTTTTAAGAATGAGTTAGTTGTCAATTCCACATGGATGTTCACATAGCATTCATAAGATTTCTGTCAAAGATTAGGTTATTCATATGGCAACAAAGGCTACCATTGGCTTGACAATTATCCCCACCACCAATCCAAAATCCAGCCGGACCTCACATTGCTTAACTTCGTATATTGCTTGAGATGCTATTCGCTTTATGGAGTATGTCGCTTGCTCTTATGTTTTCTAAATAAAAATCCTCCCCAGGAGCGTACAATGCGGTCTTTAGCCCAACACGGCGTGGTGTGCGAGGCATTGGGCGGTGACGTGCAAGCTGTCACCGTATCGGCCCTCAAACGTCTACATCTAGACACACTGCTAGAGGCTTTGACCCTACAAGCCCAGCTCATGGACCTTAAGGCTGACCCGGGAGGGTACGTGGAGGGGGTCGTGCTCGAAGCGCAGCTGGATTCTAGGGCTGGGTGAGTTTTATAACTATTATTTTTAATGCACGGTACTCACCCTGCAGTAAAATTCATAAGAATTATTTGTTAGAATCATAAGAATGAAAATTCATAAGAATTAATGCATAGCAAAGAAGATAAATTTGTTTTTAAACACAGGAAAACATTGAAATTAAATTAGCGATAGTGTTATCAAAACAGAAGTTCAAAAAGATGTTACCACTTTTAAAATAATTTCTAAATTTTAAAATCATTTCTAATTGTACAGAAAACAAGCTACAGTATTAGTTCAACGTGGCACGTTACGAAAGGGCTGCATCCTTGTCGCTGGCACGGGTTGGGCAAAGGTAATTAATTGATTTTATAAAATAATGTGAAATTATTATAAATGGTATTGAAATTAAGTGTATTATTAAGATGTGATCATTCATTATTATTTGTTAAGAATCTTCTTTTTGAATGAAAAGGGGTCCAATTTTTCTAACTTGACACGTCTGTTTTTCATCCGGTTTCTTGTATTCATTTGCAATTTTTTATCATGTTTTCTTTCATCGTAAAACTTTAGTTTAAGTGAGTAATACTTACTTACTTACTTAAACTTAATTTGGCCTACATACATTTCAAAATCAGAGATGAGATTCACACTGTGAATCCTGGTACAAGAAGTCAAATTTCAAAACTAAATATAGTTATATCATAATAGCTACGGTTGGTTACTTGTAATTTTCTATTTACAACTCACGCTAAAAGCAAGTGTATTGCATATCCTACTTTAGTAACTACAGGTTTTCAATTGACCTTTAGTGATCAACTAGATGATCCCCGCGGTTTCACCAGCGTTTGAAAATTAAATCAATAAACATGTCGCGAGATTGACACGGCGATAA
>DWPV01004059.1:0-14141 GCA_018251915.1 Urbanus proteus proteus
GGTCTTTTCTGCGGTTGATTACAGATGTCCATGCATGCCAGTGGCCACTTACAATTAGGTGGATTGCATGCTCGTTTGCTACTTCGATCATATAAAAAAAATATTAAAAATTATCATAATAGTAAATTTTATCATAACTTGGAATTATTTCTCGTTCATCATGTTTAGGTAAAAAAGTACAGCTACATTTTGACGATTATGGTTTATACTATTATATTTTCATAATTACTTTTTATCTGATATCGAAAAGCGTGTTGTAGAATTATTTATTTCTCGAGTTGTTGAGAAAAACTCACGTTCAGGAATGAAACAATGTTGCAGTCATTAGGGGCTGTGTGAAATTCTGCTACAACCTCTAATATTTTTTACTTTTAGTCCGTATGGATGTACAAATTCTTCTAACACATTGTAAAATTACAAATACAATAATAATAACTGCAAAAAAAATTAAGACATAGGTAGGATTGATCGGGGATTTAGTCCGAACCCTGTACATTACACCATTATTGTGACAACTCCGTCGCGCCAGTAGTCGAATTGAAACTTTCCATACACAGTCAAAAATTTGCCGTGTTGTGTTAGGTTCAATTACAGTACTCCCTCTTTTTTCTCGGATGGCGTATAAGACAATGCAGGTGACGGACAACAACGTCTTCTTGTGTAACATCAATACCAATTAAATACTGTTGTAGCCAACATGCTGGACACGATGAACATTGACAAAAAACATTAGGAAAGCCTTATAACCAGCAGTGTACCTCGAAACGCTGATAGATACACAGTCACATGACAATCAAATTTAGCTATGAGCACGAGTTTTCACTTAAGCGCGTTCAAATTGGAATTGATAATCTGTTCGGCGTTAACCTGGAAACTAATTAAAACATCAGGTGGGCGGCAATAATTCAAAGCGGATAGTTCAGCCGAGTCGACAGATGTTGGATGTGTTCGCAGATATGAGAATTAATTCTGTTAAAGCATTAATTATTTGAATGATTTCAATGGAGTTTTGATTGGCAGTTTTTGTTTAATTGGATCAGCAAATGATTGTATGTTTCTGCTGATAGTAAATGGTCTCTGTCACATGTATTGGAAGTTTACTTGAATTTTATGCTATGCATATGCGCTTCAATTTTGTCTTTAAATTAAAGTAAGATGAGGTTAAATTTTATCAAGAAGGCTACTGCCTTTATGTGGTTTAAAGATGAAGAAAATTTGAACGGGGTAGTGTAGTAGACTGTGATTTGATTACTGGTATCATTAGTGAGAAAACGGTAAATGCGATGTCAGTGCTGTCATCTGTACTGTGGTGTATGTTTTGGACTGCTACGAAAATACGCATATGCTACGCAGTTTAAAGTTAATCTGCAAAAATTATGTCAGTGGTCATAGAAAATATTTTTACCAGTAATAACTAAAACAGACCGCGCATAAAGTCCTCGACTTCAGTTGGTCTGTAATCCGCAACGAAATGAGCTTCCTGCTGAAAACCGGTATATTACTTTATTACGAGTAGGAACAAATAAAACGTTCGCGTGGCGCCGACGACCTGGAAAATAAAATAGCCAGAAGGACGCGGATCTAGAACGCAATCTCGAGTACGTCACGCCATTTCGCGGTCTCTCTAAAAACAGAGAGATCTTATCGATTCATAATTATTGAATTAGTTACTCACGACTTTGGCTTCGCCTCTAAGCGTAGCAGACCTATTGCCTCTTCTAGTTAATTGGTATATCTTGAAGGTTCAACATGATGTGCCATCAGGAGTTATGTTCTATAACCTTATTAAATCTATACAAATAAATAAAATTGAATTGAATTGCCTGTTTGTGATTTTAAAATAACATTTTTAGTCAATGCATATAAAAGTATACACGATACCTATATCGAAAATGCATAAAAAAATGTCTGTCCGTCTGTCTCTGTCTGTCTGCATGGCTGAGCTAATCTTCTAAACGGCTGAACCGATTTTGACGGGACTTTCACTGGAAGACAGTTGAAGATCTAAGGTTATAACATAGGCTTTAATTTTTGAAAAAAGAATTAGCGCGCGCTCTATGCGCGTTCGGCCCGCTCACGGGAGAGCGAGGTGTCAGTTATGCTTAAATATGTATTCCTTTTTACTTTTAAAACGCGGATGAAACTGCGGGAATCAGCTAGTATAGACTAAAGAAAAAAACTTGTTATAACAATCAATTCCTATGAATGCTATGAGGAGCCGGAATAACAAAGAAATACGATCATCCCCGATGAATTACTATTTGAAATTCGTTTCGACATTCTAATGATTACTCGGAAACGTTTTTATAACAAGTCATTACGCAAAATTGATGTTTACCTAAAATATCGGGGCAACTTGTTTTCTGAGATCAAAAGGAAAAAATGTTTTCCCATTTTTCACGGTGGCGAGTATAATTTGATTTCCAAGGAGGCGTGTTGGCAGTTGATTTTAAATTTAACTTCTCTGAACTTGGTAAAGTGGAATGGATTTTTTATGTACCTACCTCCCAATATTAACTGTTTATTTCTGTTAAAATTTATTCACTGATTCGCTTGAAAAAGTAAGGCTGTTTGTTGATACAGTTACGCAGTTTTAATTTTATTACGCAGTAACTTTTTTTATTTAATAAGATGTATTTTAATGAAAGGTCTATACTTAGGATATATTTTTAGAATCTTCTGCACTGTCGTGTGATATGTCATCTTAAATTAATGTTGAATTTACTTGCTTAAAGTTTTTTTTAAATTAAAACTAAAACAATATTTTAGCTTAACCGTAGTTAATATTTTTACATTTAGAGTAGATATACATACTCGTATTGTATCTTTAGTATCTTTCATAAAATTATAATATTATTTCATCTTTACCTACTTCTGTTTTTATCTTGAAAATTTAACAGTACGATCGTATAACATTACATTAAACGAAACTGGTACAAACTACATCGGAATCGAAACTTCAACTGTTATTTAATTTATAAGCCCGCCCGCCCTAACAGATACGCCCCAACATAAGGCCTTATTTATCGCCTCTCTTCACGACATCGCTACCGACTGGTAATTCCCACACTTTATACGCCTATTTGCGAATACTTGAGGTGAGTAAATAAAATAAAACCCGCTAATGGCGTTGTAACATTTTGTTATTTATGACGACATTCACATGTGCTTACGATCGTTGAGAATTGTTAATATGTAATTATTTGAGTGTTCCTTTCGACACGTATCAAATGTCGTGTACTGAACGCGAAATGACAATTACAAATATAATTTGTAAGTCTTGTAACTCTAACAATTCAGAAATTTCTCTGTGTGGTATGGCGAAAGTAATGAAGGGTGGTGTTGTGAAGTAAAAATCGCAGATATATTTTTGTTTTTAGTTTAGCATCAGATACGTACGTGTGAATTAGAAAAAAGTTACACACCATTGAAATTGCAATAAATTCTTGAGCTCTTTCTCTTGTTTCTTTTACGATATCTTTCACCATTAAAGCAACTGATAAGAATCCATGTCAACCATTTTATGTAACCAAGAAAAGCGCGCCTTTTCCTTTAGTTTGGTAGGTATAGTTAATTTCCAGAATTTGATACTTATAAGCAAAACTATCAGATGGCGCAATGTGATTTTTTTCAAAAGGAACTTGTTCGATTCCCGGCTAAGAAAATACGTTTTCAGACTAATTGTGCAGTTTTTGTTTTAATCAAAATCGGTCTCGTAAGTCCTTTCATCATTTTTCACTAATCCTTATAGTTTCGGATTTCCCCATCAATGCACACTTGAAAAATTCACCCTGTATAAAAGGCGAACTTAATGCTGAAAAACATTTTGCACTAGCCAATATTGAACATATATAGAAAAGGATAAAGTGGCACAAGGAATATAGGAAATAAAAGATAACAAGTAGAAGCTGAAAAGATAAAGAATACATGGAATATGTTATGAATAAATATATTAAAAGAAAATGAGTACCTAATCGCCTAATCCATCAGCAAATAGCTCAAATTTTATACCACCGAGTCATCATAGTATTTAATACAAAAACATGTCATAAAAGCTGATGTAACTACGCTAGTAGAAATGGCTTCAGTGTAAATAAGGAACGAACGATAGCATTTGGAAAATAGCTCGCGATGTGAGCTGAATATTGGAGGAGATGGTGGCACAAAAAATCGTATAGCGTTAAATCTAACTCTAGAATTTAAATCCTTATATATGATCTGAAGTTATTTTTGTTTTGAAATAACATCCATAAAAATGCTTAAGTACTTACCTACTAGTAACCTAGTATGGTATAATACGTAATAGTACAAATATATTATGCTGAACAGCTGACTTTTTATAATAGGTAATTATATAAGTTTTGGTACTTCTACAATTACCCACCGAGAAGTCCAATTGTAGGTGAGTGTTTATTTCCGCAACAGCGCTCAGCACCTATTTCTGGCCAATTAATAGCTAGAAATAGGGATTCCAGTGATACTTTCAGAGTCAAATGACACACATTTTACTAAATATAAATATACATTTCACACAGTTTACATCGTGATTAAGCCAAAATATAATAATTATGTTAAACTCCTAATTCCAAATTACACAGGTTCTAAGTGAACCTTTAATTCAAAGTATTTTTTTGTTTTTATACTACTTTTTTACTACTTTTTAAAGGTGGTAGAGCCCTTTGTGGTTCGACTCCGGCGGCACAACCACCACACCTATTTCTGCCTCATGACAGCAGTATTTCGAGCTACTGTGTTCTGGTCTTAACGATGTGGTAAAAGAGACATACTTATTCGAGTCGTTGCAGCTTAGTCCTCATGGGTAACATCGCATCTGTGGTCGAACATAGGTGTGACTGTGATCTTATCTGGGGTTAATTACAGATGTCCATGGGCGGCAATGGCCACTTATCATCATAATTATGGACTGCATGCTTATTTGCTACTTCGATTATATAAAAAAACTTACGAGTATATGGAAGTCGTTGGGATTATTAATATTTATTGTAAAACAAGAAAAAATCCAATTACACACACATAGGTCCACATCACATCGTATCTCGTGATTCTTACGATGAATATCGATACTACATTGTTTCAGGTCCTAACATTCTATCATGTGACGTCGTAACGCTTGTATGTGAACCAGAACCTATTAAATAAAGATAAATAAGGTAAATAACAGAGAATTTATATAAGCCTTTTGTACTATGCGATCTGTAAACTAATTAGTGCCGGCTTTAAACTAGGAACAAATGAATCGTAAACATTTCTGTTACGCGTGTTCAAATTTACAGCCGCATAAATAACTTTGTTAACATCAATTGATGAGATTTCAAATGAAGTAATTATTTGTTGGAACGTGTAATTAATTTTGATTATGAATATATTTAGCTTCCCTATCTAAATAGTATCTATTTAGATAGGGAAGCTAAATATATTGTTTAATATTTAGTATTAAATTTTCAAAAACCTAACCTCTTTTAAAGGAATGACTGAAGAACGTCTTTTCTACACTATACCATAAATTATAGGTAAGAAAGAACAAAATCGTAGGTACTAACGAAATTTTGGTCTTAGCACATAATGTTTTTTTTATTGTAATGCCATTAAGAAAAAGGATTTTTAGTTTTTCATTTTCGTCATCAACACATACATAGATTGTATAGTACTGAAATATGTTCCGGGTACCTATCTCAATCCATCTACGCTGTGAAAGGCAAAAATCCCTGAAATATCCGGATTTATTCCTTTATTTTCCGACGGACACTATATAATCCGATACCCACTCCAAAACTTTATACAACTTGTAATTCATCGAACCCCCAATTTTTCACAAAGTTATCGGAAACTCCAATTTTCCAACAGAGCAATATCGAAGTTGGGACTTGATTCACTACGACGAATAATATGAAGATAGTAACAAGCAAAACAATCATAAACCTGGTAGTATGGAATTGGTAGACTTTGAATTTCAAAAAGATTTCTATATGAATGATTTTTTATAATATATGATCGAAGTAGCAAACGTAATATCGAGTACGTAGTCCACCTGATGGTAAGTGCCAACTGCCGCCCATTGTCATCTGTAATCAACTCCAGATATGATCAAGGTCCTACCATAGGTTGACCAAAGATGCGTTGCTAACTCTGAGAACAGAGCTAGAACGCCTCTGATAAGTATAACTCCATAACCAAAGGGAATATAGCGAATATTCGTAAATTGGATAATGTTTGAATAAATGAGATTTGGTTATTGAATTACGAAAGTATATAATTTGTCTATCTTAAAAAACCTGAGTTTATAACCGAACAAGACTATTGATTACTGAATTCACGGAAGAATTTACCGAATATGTTTTAACAAAAAAAAAAAACATTGCAAGGAATCCAATATGCATAAGAATTGGACATAAAGTGATGATGTAAAAATAGGAGATAATTCCCATAATTAAGGCCCAGAATATTACACGTATGTATATTGATGCTCGTTAACTATTCTATTTGTTCTGTACTTGTTCTGTTCAAAGCATAGTATGTAAAATGTAGTGGTATTTCAAACGATCGCATTTCAACGAGTCATTTTTGGGGCAACGTTATTCAGTACGATTTTTGTATTGAAAACACTCGGATGTAAATACAAAAGGAAATTGCTCTCGCATCCCGAAACTTTTTTACTATCCACTCGTGGATCTAAGCAATCGAAAGTTATGTGGCAGTTTTATGTTCTTAGCTTGACCTTTGGTAGAGCTTGCGGCGTAAGAAATTATATGAAAGGAAGTTTTGACGTGTATTATAATTTGGGCGAAGAATTAATGTTGGCCGTATTAACAAATCCGATCAAATTCGGTCATTTTTGGTCAATTATATTGGCTTTAAGGGTTATCAAGTTGTATTATGTTGTTTCTTTTATTACTGTTAGAGCCTGTTTATTTCTCTTTAAAACTGACTTGGCATATTATAATGACACGGTCTCATACATTGTTCTTATAACGTAAAATAGGTAAAATCACTAACTTCTTTTCCAAATTTATGGAAGCTATATTTTCATTTTCAACATTCTTTGGAGACAATCAGGTACGTTGAACAAATCATATGAAATACGCAAAATACGTTTACCGTGTATTCAAAACGTCACGAAAATGTAAATATTAACGTCACCCAAATCACCCAAATGACGTCACATTTTAATTTGCAAATTGATACAATTCCTCCCATTAGAAACGAAATATCCACATGTCCACGGGAGAAAAACCGGGACGAGTTAAGTTAGTATGTCACACGAGTGGCGTTTAAAATTAAAATGCACATTTCTGCTTTTTAATTTAAGCGCCCTGAATATGTCGCTTAAGTTAACAGTGTCAGGAAACAAAGAATGAAAAGGCAGGAAATGAAATTTATCTCTCTATGTAAGTATTTGCGCTTGTTACGGGCAATTCAGCTGGTGGCATAACTGGCACATTTTATCTAAGTTCGCTGTAACTCCCGGGAAATGGTAGGGAATTAATATTTTTCTAGTTGTGTTTGATGTTGGCTTTTTATGTTGGATGGATTGGATGTAGCGCTGTTCATTAGAATATATCTTTACAGGCAGGGAAGTTATTATTAAACTAGTATTTATTTATTGAAATAAATATTCACTTTTTTCATCGTCAATCCATTACTGTTCCACTGATGGCCAAATGCGAATTTGTAGACTTCACACACCTTTGAAAACTTTTTTATAACTCTCAGTTGTGTAGGTTTCCTTACATTGTTTTCCTTCACCGTAAAGCAAGTGATAATTAATTTCTAATATGCACATAAATCAGAGGTGCGTGCCCGGGATTTGAACTTCGGACCCCGATTGAAAGGCCAAGTTTCAACCATCAGGCTATCACTGCTCACTTATTTTAATAAAGGTAAATAGTAGTAAGTCGGTATATTAATAAATATTGGGAAGATACAGGTTCCTGGGGAACTTATGTTAGTTATCTTACGTCGTTCAGAGGGTTAAGACGTTAAAAGATTTAACAACTACTATCTAAAAGTAACAACTGGAACCAATGGTTTAATGTGTCCTGAGTGGCTGCCTCGTAAATGTCAATGTGGCGTTAACTTTTCCTCTACCTTTTTTCCATTATTGAATAAAAAGTATCACGTAGTTTAAGACTCCCTATCTACCTATTTCTACAAATAAACAAAAATGAAGTGCGTGTTTGTGATTATAATTTTTTTTTACTCATTGCATATATGAAAGTATACACGATACTTATAATGAAAATGCAATAAAAATGTTTTGTCTGTCTGTCTGTCTGTCTCTCTATCTGTTCGACTAAGGTAATCTGTTAAACGGCTGGACCAGTTTTCACGGGACTTTCACTGGAAGATAGCTAAAGATCTAAGGCGTAAAAAAAGCTACTTTAATTTTGAAAAAAAAATGATTAGCGCGCGCTCCACACGCATGTCACGGGAGAGCGAGATGACTTTTATGTTTAAACTAGCTGAACAGACACAAACAGACACTTCAATTCTATTTATTTGTATAGATATATATCATTTTTTTACTTTTTAAATGCGGGTGAAGCTAGTAATATATAACATAGCTTTTTTATACTCAGGCTATTTTTTTAAGTTAGCTATTTTAAAAAATCAGCATTAAACTATAGGTACGTCATAATACTTGTTGCCTTAAATATTTTTATTTCCACAATTTATCACGTGCGAAGATACATTGTATACGCTTTAAATTTTAGTAGTAGGCATCAAGTTAAGTGATAAATTTCACGTCCTGTCAAAGATACAGGGAGATGTAATACGTTATTCCAGCGAGTAGACTGTAAACGTCTCACCGCCACAAATATTGTTTAACGCCAGAGTACTGATGATCGATTTGCTGATAAAAAATGAGTATATAGTGTGCGTGAATATTTTATCACATTTGCGCTTGTATTGTGATAGAATTGTAGTTCTCTAACAAATGGTACCATGTGACAATAATTTCGCTAAATTCAAACAGTAGGTACATTGGATAGGTTGAAATAACTGTTCAGTAGCTTAAGAAACCGTCGCTTATGCGATATTAGCTGATTAGCGGTCGGTCTTAATTAGAAATAGAGCTTGGCGTGGTGGAAACCAGATTGACGTAGTGTAATCTGTTGTTTTTTTTTGTCTTCTATCAAAACATACTGTAGGTCATATTTGAAAGGTGATATTTATATAAAATAAATATATAAAAGTGAATAAACGCCTCGACAAAATGGTGAAAATCAAGTTGAAAGTGTTTCGCGCCAGTCAGCATATTGCCGGAACACGTTTCGCTCCCGTTATGAAGTATTTCACGGTGACGTTTTGCGTTCACGAGCGCCGATTCGATTTAAGAGAAGTGTAAATTTGATGAAACACGTGAGTATTCCGATCTAGTAACCCTGTGATACTGGACATTACTTTTTGGATAAAATATAATGTAGTAACTTTTAAAATTGTTTTTTATAATATTTTCTTTTACAAACTGCTATTGCAACCAATTTTCTTCATAAATCTTTGATCCGTGAAGATATCATGGTCCTAAAAGTCTTCTGGTTTAGTCTGAAACATTTTTCACTTCTATTATGAAGTGTTTTTCAGTGTCATTTTAAATTTAAGAGTGCTCATTTGATTTTAGTGAAATTTAAATATTATAATAGGCAGTATTCCAATCTAGTAGCCCTTCAGCAATATATATTTTTTTCATTTTTTTTTGGATAAAAACGTAATCAACCATCTCATAAAATCTGATTCAAAAATATATACTGTTAAAAGTGCAACTGCCACACCAATTCCCGTCGCAAATAGTCTTTGATTTGCGAGGTTATGGTCTGAAAAGTCAGCATATTGCCTGAACACGTTTCGCTCTCGTTATGAACTATTTTGCAATGACATTTTGCATCCCAGCGACGATTCAGTTCAAGAGAAGTGCAAATTTGATAAAAACGTGGACGTTCCGGTTTGGTTACTTTGTGTAGTTATTGAACACTACTCTTTTATCAATATTTATTTTGGTTAAATTGTAAAGCAGTATTTATGAACACTGATTCTGTTACTTACGTTGCTTGAATCAATGTGTTTTGTATTACGTTTGATTGAATACTGTTGACTACTGCAAAATTATTTTGTTTTATATATTTTGTATAAGATGGTTGTAGCAAATGATCACTTCGGAGCTTTCGTCTATATAGAATAAAGGTTCAGTCTGAAGTTGATAAAGGTCGTAGCTCACTTATACGGCATCGCGCCCACCCAACCAAAGTATGAGGATTCCAATATGAACTTAACGTCGTGCTTTGTAGATGCACTTTACAGTAATAACAGAAATTAGCAGCCAGCGCGCGGTTAGCGAGCTTACCGCATCCGTGCCGCTCAATAATTGACGTCTGGCGTATCGCCTACTTGAAGCGGGCGGCCCGCACGATTTAAGCACGGCGTCTGCTCGGAATCTGCTTAACTGATGGCGTACGCTGGGTCAGTCGCAGTAGGAGTGAGCTGTAGAAGCAGGGTAAGCGAGTAGTCCGCTAGCAGTAGGCGCGGGGACAGCGAGTTGTCTGTTTACAGGCTGTGGTGGAGCGGTGCCGTATAAGTGGGCTACGACCTTTACATATGCCACTTCTAGGCATTAAGGTGTTTGCTTTTTTTATACGATAAAAATAGCAAACGATGCATGCAGCACACCGGATGGTAAGAGCCACTACCACGCATGGACATTTATAAACATCCTTAGTAAAAATCACAGTCCTACCTGAAGTCACAGATGCTATGTTACCATTAAGGACTAAGTTGGAATGCCTCGAATACTTATACAGACTTATGTTTATCTTACCACACCCTTCAAACTAGAACACAGCAGCCCTGAAAACTGTTTTTATAAGGCAGAAATAAGTGCCAAAGGTAGTGCCCAAAGGGTTCTACAACATCTTTAAAATTATATAATGTCGTAATAATAATAGTTATACGCATTAAGTTTTCTTTTTAATCTTTTCATAACTTTATTTAACTATTAAATATCAAATTCCTAGAGAGCGCTAGATACCAATCAAGCCTTAATTGTTTTGATTAACCTCTGAACCTGGAATTTGACCCGTAAATTAAGGGCAACAGTGCCTAACATTTCTGTAGTCGAGTAAATTTTCAACGTAATATCTACCTGATTAAATACTCTGAATACTCTTTGTGAATTCTATGGATAAATAATTAGAATAGTTGGACTTAATTAGGACTTTGAATTAATATTTAATGAACCTCATTATATTATCATTTAGGAAATAAGTTTTTTCCTAGTTTTAGTGTTATTTTATAGGTACAAATAACTAATAGGGAGAAAATGAATTAACATCAAAAGTAACTAAAATTTTGGTTTTTCTACATGCATTATCAGTGCCATAGACACTAACAAAGACGAGTATACAAGAAGGTATTGCTAACTCTATGGGGCAGTTAGCTTGTTGTATTTCGGTATAAGGGTGTTCTACATGGAAATAGTTGTTTATGTTTATGGGTGGCAGTGGCCACTTATTATCACGTAGACGGCATGTGCAGATGAAAAAAACGAATCCAGATCAGATATAAATATATATTTTTATATATGACCGAAGTAGAAAACGAGCATTCAGTCCACCTGATGGTAAGTGACCACAGATGCGTTGCTACCCCCGAGAACTGAGCTGGAACGCCTCGGATAAGTATATCTCTCTAACCACACCCCTCAGACCAGAAAACAGCAGTGCTTAACGCTACTGTTTTAAGGCAGAAATAGGTGTGGATGTGGTGCCGCCGGAGTCGAACTACATAGAATTCTACCACCTTAAAATGTACCCATATATTTTAAATGTGTACCATTCCAGGAATCGAATCCAGAACCTTCAGGTATCTTTTACGACAACTCTGTCACGCACATCGTTACTGCACTATAAGCCCAACTACTTCTAATTCAAACATCCCCAACGTCCCATAGCCATGAAATGCTCTTGGGAAGACGACTGACTTATAGACACGGTTTGAACTGCATTCAATTCAGCACGTATTCAGTTTAGAATAAATTTGCGTCATGGTACTAGAATACTGATTTTAAGTGGCATTTGGGTTCCTTCAAAGTGATTCAACCGTAAATGTTAGCGTGTATGGTTATTTAACGAATTCACGTGATTTTCATGTTCGTTCGAAGGGCATTTAACCAGGCCATTAGTGTTAACTGGACGTTAAGTTGCTGTCAGATTAGAAAGTAGCCACGATAGAAATGCTTGACGCATAAATTTAATTAGTCGGTCATTGTTTTGGAAACGAAAAATGATAACAATTAAATATGGAAATATCTCATGCGTGTAATGCGTTAATGTAAATAGTGGTACGGTACTGGGATTAATTTAATTTATTTGTTCACTTGTTTTTGCCTACGGTTTAGCACGCATTAAATTACATATAAACCTTCCTCTTGAAACACTCTATGTATAAAACCGCATCAATATCCGTTGCGTACTTTAAAGATCTATGTAAGGACAGACAGCGAAAAAAGACTTTGTTTTATACTATGTAGTGATATGAACGTAGGTACAAGTTTGTAGTTTGTAGGTTTAAAAAATCTCTTCTGTAGTTACAATAGAGATTTTGACAAGAATAAACGTTGTATTCAATAAATAATTTTAAAATCTAATAATCGACCCACAACTACATCTCAATGGTAAGGTGACTAAAACAATCCTAACACGGCATTATGGTACTTGATCCAAAAGTCTATAGGCATAAAAGTTGCCTTATAGAACAGTATACTACCTTTTAGTGAGTATAAGTCTTAGTAGTATAAGTGGAAGATTCATTTTAAAGCACAGTCTTAATAGCAAGCTGAGTGTATCCGGCTTTTTCTTCAGTGTAACGAGGCCGCTGCATCCATTAAGGTATTTGCAATTAGGTGCTTACTGCTAGCAAGGTTGCGACCGCGACTAGTGACGTAACAGAGTTAATAGAATACTACATTTTATATATTTCTATGCGGTAATAGTAGTAATGAGTTTGCATAGTCTAGACTCCTAAAGTTTCTACACTCATAGCCCCATAGTAGGATTTTCTCCTGTATCGTGGGTGCATGTCTGTCTGGCCGGGAATCGAACCCGGGACCCATTGCGCGTCAGATCGGTGTGGTAACTGTTCCGACACGCAGGTCGTCAACACTCCTACTACCTACCTACCTACTACTATTAAAAGTTAAGATGATAGATACATTATTTTTTAAACCGCAAAATGTGGAAAAAAATCCTTTTAACGATTCTCCATTGTTATTTATTATAAAGCTAGTTTACACGAACTTCTTATAAATCACAATGATCAAATCGTTTTAATTAAGATTTTAGTTTTTATGCTAAGCTACATGCAATCATCCAAAACCTTTTCCAAAAACGATTTCTACTGCAATATACTTTGAAGCCGATGACCGCTTACGCTTACTTTGAGCTGCATACATGAAAAAATAAACTAGAAAACTCCAACGAATCTGAGATAGGCAGAAGCCCGCCCTAGTTAATTGAAAGTAAACCACCAAGTATAGTAGGTAAGTACAATTTCGTATCATCTCCAATAGAGACCTAGTTTCTTTTTAAGCGAACAAAGTGAGACTATGTTGCTATTTAGTAATTAGTTCCTAGTTTCTAGCGTTGCGAATGAAACTCGTGTATACTGATACAGTTCTTTGAAATAAGGACTAATTTCATACATACACTTTTTTAAGAATCGATATATTAAATGTATGGATTCTCAGTAGAGTTCACAGACAATCTATACAAATGAATAAAATTGAAGTGTCTGTTTGTGATTTTAAAATAACATTTTTTTACTTAATGCACATAAAAGTACTTACGATACGAATATGCAATTTAAAAAAAAAAAATACTGTCTGTTTCGCTGAGGTAATCTTCTAAACGGTTGAACCGAGTTTGACGGGACTTTCACTGGAGGATTGCTGAAGGTTTAAGGCGTAACATAGGCTACTTTAATGTTTCAAAAGTTCATTAGCACATGCTCCACGCGCATGAGCGCTCCTTCGCGGGAGCACGGGATGTTACCTATGTTTAGATAAGTTTTCCTTTATACTTTTTTAACGCGGGTGAAACCGCGGGGATCAGCTAGTAACAAATAATTTCTTT